>CAKNXH010064252.1:96852-129946 GCA_932178445.1 Andricus quercusramuli | reverse complement strand
GTTTTTTTTGTGTATAGAATAAGATAATACGACGTGAAAACTTCATTTATAAAATTGTTGATAACAATTATAATTCTTAGTCATTGCCCAAGTGTAATAAAACGTTGAAAATTCAGTTATTTGCATAGAATTAATAAATCAATTAAATTAATTGAATTAATTTTCAACGAAAATCATCCACGCAAATAATTTATTTTTTCAAATTTACTAAATTAGTTGCTTAATTAAAACAAATAAGTTGCGCAATGCAATAAATCTGTCATGTTCAACTACATGAATTTGTGAAATCAAAGTTGGCCAAGTAATTTGGGGGAAAATATTCATAATTAAGGACCAAGATTAAGGGATTTGATAAAACAGCCAAGTATTTCAAAGAATTCAGGGGATTTTATAAACTGCAAGGGATTCCTACAGAACCTTAGGAAATATTATTTTATTCTTCTTTCGCTATGTACAAAAAAAAATTAAAAAAATATTAAACTCTTTGGTTTTTGTGGATGATATGTGAAAAATATCATCATTCTTAAAGCGCTAAAATCGTTTAAAATGTCAAACTTTAAAATTTGAAAATACTTTGAAAAGTATGAAAATTCTTTTTTATTCTAAATAAATGCATGCTTCTTATACTTAATCTGGAGAAATTTCAGATACATGCACAACTTTTATTACAAAAATTTGTAATGATCTGAATTAAAAAACGCAGTTTCTTACGTTGTCGAAAAATTGTATCATGTACAACCAAAATTGTTTGGAATTTGTTTTTCTTATGTTGTTCAATACTACAAACTGTAGTTAAAAATAAATTATTCTAATTATGTGGTCTATAGGTAAAATTTGAACATTTTCACTCCACTGACACGCATTTATATTCTTCTCGTTATGAATATTGATATTTTCATATTTTACGAAATTTAAAAGTGCATATTATACTTTGTACAGAAATTTATTTTTTCAGCGCATAATCCAGATATTTTTAATATCACAAAATACTGTCTTTATTCATAATTAATTAAATTATAATTCATTAGTATAAACTACCCTAGAGTTCTTTTGAATAAATTTCAAGGTGCCATATTAAAGATTGTTGCATAATATCTAAAAACAGCTTTTCAATGTTTAATTAAATAATTTATATAGAGTACTTTACAACAAAAAAGTTATGTAACAGATTTATTTTTGAATATTTTGCCCAATTATCTGAAAGAAGATATTTGTTTTAATGCCTAAATATGTTGTAAGTTTACGATGGACGTGTTAATGTTGCTAAAGCAGATATCGAAACTGCGCAGGTGAGGCTCACAAAAATTCCCGTACCTATGCAATAAAACTGTCGTGACGTCAGAATTCATGAAATTTCATTCAGGCCTAAATTTCAGTTCAAACATTATTTCTCAAAGAAATAAAAAATAAACTATGAACAAGTTTAATTCAACGAAAGATGGCGAATTTTTATAAAAATAATTGAATCCTTAAACAAATGGTTAAATTTTTAACAAAGGAGATTAATTTTCTACCCAAATAGATGACTTTTCAAAGAAATACATAAATTTCCGTCTAAATATTTGAGTTTTCAACTAACAAATGTTTCACAAAAAAAATTTCAACAATATAGTTCATTTTTGAAATAAATAATTTAATTACTTTCAAACTGAATAATATAATTTTTTACCAAAATATTTTAATTTTCAACAAAGAGTTTACTTTGAACCAAATAGTTGGATTTTCTATTAAACTGTTGAATTTGCAAACCAAAAAGACGAATTTTCACAAAAAGGTTGAGTTTTCAACTTATAAAATATAAATTTCCAACCAAAAATGGAATAGTTAAAGTTTAAGGTAGAAAAATCAATTTCTGATGATAAGAAGAGAAGAATATTTAACAAAATAGTTGAATTTTCAAATTAATAGTTCAATTTTTGCAACCAAATCCTTTAATTTTCTGCCAAAAACGTTGAGTTGGCAGCTAATAAATTTTCAGTTAAAAAAGTTAATTTTTTACACAAAAAAAACTAATCTCCAGAAGCTTAGTTAAATCATCCAGTAAATAGTTGACTTTCTATCGAAATAGTTTAATTTTTTACAAATAGAATATATTTTTAACTTAAAAAGGATGAGCCTTCAACAATAAATGGAAAAGTGTCAGATGAAAAAATTAATTTCTCACAAATAAAAACGAATTTCCGACAATACAGTTCAATTTTCTAGTCAATAGTTTAATTATCAATCCAAAAATATGAATTCTTTACAAAAAGTTTGAATTTTCATCTAAAAAAGGATCGATTTTCAATCAAAAACGGAATAGTTGAATTTTCAAATGAGAAAATTAATTGTTCACTTAAAAATGAATTTCAAACAATAAAGTTGAATTATCAAATAGATAGTTCAATTTTTAACCAGAATTAGGCCAAGACAATTGATTTTTAAAGCCAAAAAGATTAACTTTCTACATTAGTTGAATTTTCAATCCGAAAATATGAATTTTCAAGAAAAAAGTTGAGTTACAATCAAATCGTTGAATTTTTAACTAAAATGATAAATCTTCAACCAAAAAAAAGATTAATTCTTAGCGAAGCATGAAATATTTAATTTCTTAAGCAAAAAAGACTGTTATTCGAAATCAAAGACAGTTGAGTTATCAACCCGAATATACGATTTTTCAAAAAAAAAAAGTTTATTTACAACGAAATAGTTGAATTTTCCACTAAAATTATAAATCTTCAAGCAAAAAATAATGAATTCTCAACTAAACATGTAATATTCAATATTTCAACCAAAAAATATTTTATTATGAAATAAAAACAGTTGAATTTAACCAAAAAATACGAATTTTCAACAAAATCGATGAATCCTCAACTGAAGAATATTAATTTTCAACCCAGCAGTTGTTGAAAAAGATAATTTTTCAACGAAAAATTAAATACTTACATTTTCAATTAAGAAAATTCAGTCTCACAAAAAAAATGTTAGCTAAATTTTTAAATTTTTCAACTTAAAAGATAAATTGTCGACCAAAAATGGAATAGTATAATTTTCAGTTAACTTAATTAATTTTTAACCGAAAACGAAACGAATTTTCAACAAAATAGTTAACTTCTCAACTAAGAAGGATTAGAAAAAGGTTGACGTAGATTTTTCAACCAAAAAAAAAGATTATCTTTTAACCAAGAATAGTTGCACTTTTTTGTTGGGTTCTATTGATTTATTTTACATTTAGGCAAAAAAAAATAAACGTGGAAGTTTCTTGAAAGTAGGGAAAAAATAAAAATGATTCTTTAGAAAATGAGGAAAGATGGGAATAGGGGGAAGAGTGTGAAAACTATAATTTAAGTGTGATTTCCAACATGATTAAGTTATTATTTAACTCTACTGTTCTGTCTTTCGCAAAATTCTCGATCTTAAAAAAACTCAATTGAAAAAATGTGACTTTTCCATTTTTGCAGGATTTGAAAAAAATAGTTTAAAATTTGAACATACTTCAAAACATTTTAAACAAAAAGTATGTAGATTTTTTAAGATTTAAAAATATAATGTTTAAGCTTTTCAAGTATTCTAAAAGGTTGTAAGATAATAAAGTTTCTTTGTTACGATTCCAGGGAAAATTTTAATTGATTATTTTTTTTTTTTTTAAATAATTTCAAGATAATATTTTTAAATATTTGAAAACATTTCAAATAATTTCATCAAATTTTGATAAAGAATGTATAATATTGTGTAGCAAAATTCTTTCATTTTGCAAGATTACAAGACTTCAGAAAAAAATCGAATACGTTTAAATGATATCTAGAGGTTTTTAAAATATAAAAAAATAATTTCAAACTTAAAAAGATTACAACAAATTTATGACAAAATGTAGATTTATGAAGATTTACAACCAAAAATTGTAAAGCTTTTTAAAAAGTTTAAAATGTTTCAGCAGAATAAAAAAAGTTTCTCAAGATTTCTGGGAAATTTTTTATAACTTTTTTTAGGAATAATTCGTGTCACTTCAAAACATATTGAGAAACTTAGGAGCTTGAATAGATTAAAAATATTTTAAAACTTTGGAAGATTTGCGGAATTTATCAAATATTTCTAAGTTTTTTCCAAGCGCTACAAAGTCCTCACGGGTGCACTGAGGTTAATTTTTTTCGAAAGTCTTGTCACTTCGAAAATCATTGCAGATCTAGATTCTAGATCATTTTTTACGTTCAAACACGCAATGACGGAAATCACAGATAGTGCCGTCTTTTTTTAAGGCCACTTTGAAAAAAAATTGTTCACAAATTATAATACTTTTTAAGACACATGCATGATTTCAGCCCTTTTCGACGCCTATGAAGCGGGGCTAAAGCTCCACTTTTTACTCCCTAGGGACTGAAAAGTGACGTCAGAGACGAATAATGAAGATTATGCATTTCATCAGCTTGCATTTTATGATTATCAGCCCACTCACAGTAAAAACTGAGAAGAAATTTTGGTTGCAGTTAATAGAATTTGGCGGTTATTTATGGAAAGTTACCATATATACCTGTAAAATTACCATAAATCGCCGAAATTTTCCATAAATTTCCGGAAATTTATGGAAAATTCCAGTAATTTATGGTAATTTTACAGGTCAATATGTTAACTTACCATGGAATACGCAAAATTCATTTTTACAAATTTCCATAAATTTCCGGAAATTTATGGAAAATTTCGGTATTTTATGGTCATTTTACAGGTATATATGGTAACTTTCCATAAATAACCGCCAAATTCTATCAACTGCAACCAAAATTTCCTCTCAGTTTTTACTGTGAGTGGGCTGATAATCATAAAATGCAAGCTCATAGATGCATAATCTTCATTATTCGTCTCTGACGTCACTTTTCAGTCCCTAGGGAGTAAAAAGTACTTTTTACTCCCTAGGGAGTAAAAAGTGGAGCTTTAGCCCCGCTTCATAGGCGTCGAAAAGGGCTGAAATCATGCATGTGTCTTAAAAAGTATTATAATTTGTGAACAATTTTTTTTCAAAGTGGCCTTAAAAAAAGACGGCACTATCTGCGATTTCCTTCATTGCGTGTTTGAACGTAAAAAATGATCTAGAATCTAGATCTGCAATGATTTTCGAAGTGACAAGACTTTCGAAAAAAATTAACCTCAGGGCACCCGTGTCCTAAACATTTCTTAAACCGAACCGAATTTTTCTAAAATGTTGTAAAGATTTGTAAAAAAAAAAGAAGTTTCTTAGAAATTTTCTAGATACTTTTTTAGAATATCTAAAATCTTTTTGTATTTTCACGAGAAACTTATAAAAATTATATTTATATCACTTTCAAGCAAATAAACAAAGAATCTTCCAAAATGAATAGTTATTCGAAATTTTTATTTTGTATTAAAAATTATTTTTTCCTTCAAATTATAACTTGCCTAAAAATTTGTTTTCTCGACTGAAAAATCTGTTTTCGTGGAAAATATAACAATAATTGTTATATTTTCAATATAATTATTATATTGAAAATTCGTCTTTTTGATTTGAAAGTTCATCTCTTTTAGAAGAAATTTGATATTTTTTCATTGAAATTGCAACTGTTTCGTTTAAAACTAAAATATTTCTTGAGGATTCATCTTTTGTTATTAAAAATTCAAATTCTCTGGGTTAAAAGTTAAACTAATTTTTTTTTAAATTCACTTTTTTGGTTGAAAATTCACCATGTTGGTTCAAAATGAATCTTTTTGGATGAAAATGTAACTATTTTGTTGAAAATTCGTCTTTTTTGCCAGGAAAATAATCATCTTAGTTGAAAATTCATCTTTTTGGTTGAGGATTCAACTATTATGTTGAAAATTCGTTTTTCACGAATTGAACTGTCTTTGTTTTAAGATTTAAACAAATTTAATTAAAATATCAATTATTACATTTTTTTCTGAAAATTAATCTTTTTTTTGTCAAAAATGTAATTATATTTACTTTAAAGTTGAAACATTTGGATATAAAGTAATTTTTCTGCTTGGCAATGCATCATGTTAGTTGAAAATTAAATTTTTGTTTGAAAATTCATAGTTTTTGCATGAAAATTGAACTTTTTGGTTCAAGATTAACTTTTTTGTGTAAATTTTGATTAGGCATATCTGAAATTTCCAAAAATCTGATTAAATGTTTTTCAAGAGTCTCAGGAAATTTTGATTTATATAACCTTAAAAACAAATAAACAATAAAACCTGAAAAATAAATAGGTCATTAAAATTTTCACTTTGTATTAAAAATTATTTTCCCCTCAAACAGAAGAACTAAACTTTAAAACTATCCATAACGGAGCAGTCAAGTATATTACCGATTACTCCCTAAGTTCTACTACGGTTGTAAGAGACTCCTCCCAGCCACAGGCGCCGTGGCTTAGTTGGTTAAAGCGCCTGTCTAGTAAACAGGAGATCGAGGGTTCGAATCCCTCCGGGGCCTTGGATGATATTTTTTTAAATTCATTTTTATAACATAAAAATATTCTCTTTGATATTCTTTGAAAATAATTTTTATTAATATTTTTTAAAAATATTTTCTACTCTTGAGGCCTTGGTTGATATTTTCTGTATTCATTTTTATAACACAAAAATGTTCTTCTTGAAGTTCTTGGAAAATAATTGTTATTAATATGTTTTTTAAATATTTTAGGAAATTTCAGAAGATTCCAAGGAATTTTTAAGAGCTTTAAAAATTTTCAAGGTGTCTTAGAAGAATTCAAAATTTTTAAATGTTTTAGGGTATTTTGAAACATTCCAATTTTTAATTTATTTCACTGATTTAGTGGAATTTCAACAGATTTGAAATATTTTAAGGTATTTATAAAAATTCCAAGAAATTTTTAAAACATTTCAATGACTTGAAGGGTTTTTAAAGAATTTTAAGGGTTTCAGGGTATTTTTTTTTAATTCCAAGAATTTTTCTAGAGCTTTACAAAATTTTAAGGGATTTCAAAACATTTTAGAGGATTTGAAATATCTTAGGACATTTTGTATATATTTCAATATTTTGAAGTGGATTTGAAATATTGTATTGTACTTTAAAATATTCCAAGGAATTTTCAAGAGCTTCACGGGATGTCAAGGGATATCAAAAAATATAAAATATGTTAGGGTATTTTTCATTAGGGTTTCATCGTTTTGTAAAGATTTTAATAATTTAAAGGGATTTCAAAGAATTTCAAAGGTTTAAGGGGAATTTTTAAAAATGACAAAGAATACTCTAGAGTTCTACAAAATGTCAAATAATTTAAAGGATTTTAAAGGATTTTAAACATTTTAGGATAGTTAAAAGATTCCAAAGAATTTTCAGGAGCTTTAAAAAATGTCAAGGAATTTGAAAAGATTTGAAATATTTTAGTGTATATTTATTCAGTCCAAGGATTTTTCTAAAGCTTTACAAAATTTCAAGGAATTTCAAAAGCTTTTAAAGTATACAAAAAGTTTCAAAGTATTTTAAAAGATTTGAAATTATTTAAATGTTTCAAGGTATTTTGAAATATTCCAAATTTCAATTTATTGCAGTAATTTAGTGGGATTTTAACGGATTTGAAATATTTTAGGGCATTTTCAAATATTCCACGAAATTTTAAAAAGATTTTAATAACTCAAATACGGAATCATTTCGAAATCCAAAGATTCGAAAGTTTTTGAAATATCTAAGGATATTTTTTGAATACATTTCAATAATTTGAAGTGCTTTCAAAGGATTTGAAATATTTTAGGATATTTTCAAAGATTCCATGGAATTCTAAACGATTTTGAATATTTCAGGATATTTTTAATCGTGCAATGGAATTTTTAAAAGTTTTGAAAAATTTCGAGTTTCCAATTTTAAATTTATTTCAGTAATTTAATGCGATTCCAACCTATTTGAAATATTGTAGGGTATTTGAAAAAATCCCAAGGAATTTTTAAAAGATTTCAAAAGTTTCAAGGGATTTCAAAAGATTTCCAAGGATTGAAATTATTCAAAGGGAGTTAACAAGTGACGATTAAATAAAAAATGTATACACTAGGGTGGTCCAAAAATGCATTGCAAATTTTTTTTTCACCCTAGAAGGCAAGCCCCCCCCCTCCCCAAAAAAGTTTCCATTCCCGGAGAAAAAAAAACCCTCATTTTTTTTCGAAATTTGAATATTAACACGTGCCACCGGGCACTTCAAAATCCCATTTAATTAATATGGGGAAATTTTGGATTTTGGAAAAATTGAACTCATACTTCAGGGTTTGATCGAGACGTGCCAAACTTTTTGGGGACTGAAGAGGAGTACCTATGAAATAAAAGCATACTAATAACTTTTTTTTTTTACGCACCCTTACTCCTCCCCCCCCCCCCCCCCAGTGCCCCAAATATTAACCTAAAATCAAAAATTTACATTTTTACGTATTATTGTTACTTTTTAGCAATTTCCGTCGTCTTTTTCATACAAATAATTACTAATGGACAAATTGAATAGTTCCCATGACTTTTTAAACAATTATGAATTGTTTAAACAAATGTAACTTATTTAAACAATTATTCATTCCCAAAAATGTAAAAAATAATCGTATTTTCTGATTGAAATGTAATAGTTTGTCACTGTTTGGAGTAGTGCTTTTTTTAGAAACATTATGTAATTATTTGAACAATTATTTATTGTTTATTCTCAAAATTTCTAAAAATTGACCCAGAGATGTCCAGTTTTTTCTTAAATTGGTATCCTATGCTACTCTTTGTTAAATAATTATATGATTTTGATACATTCCTTTTAATTTTCAATAAATTTCTATTTGTTTAAACAATTTTGATTTGCTTGAGCAGTTTTTTCCGATAACTTTAAAAAAATGTAATTAAATAAAATACATATAATTATTTTTCTGACTGTATATTGTATAGAAAGAATATATTAAACATTTTCCAATTGTTTAAAAAAATGCAATTTGTTCAAACAATTACTTTTCCAAAAATATTTTTTAAATCGTATTTTCCGAATTAAACGTAGTATTGAATGATTTCAAGGAGTAATCAATTCTGCTAAAAACTCTATGTTATTGTTTATACAATTAATTCTTTTTTTTCTTCAAATTTCCTTCAAATTGAGTATGGATGGTTTACATCTTCTTTGGCGCATTATTAAATAAATCATCAAAGTCATTATAAAATTTAAATTATAAAAGTGTATTTATCATTGCTTTCTTCATATTTCTTCATAATTAGACAGCATATGAAATGGATTTATATTATATTTCATTATAGCATTTCAAAGTCTTTTGAATATCAATCTGACATACTGGAAAATACCAAAAATATATATTAAAATATATAAACGAAAATAATTCCATGTTTAATATTTTATATTATTGATCCACATTTTTTAACAGCAAACTGCTTGAACTAATTAAAATTGTTTAAACAATAAGAGGACATTTTTAACGGAAATTACTCCTCCGCGAAATCATTCAATATTATGTGTAATTCAGAAAATATACGATTTGAAAAATATTTTTAGAAAAAAAAATGTTTTAAACAAATTATATTTTTTTAAACAATTAAAAAATGGTTAATATATTCTATATATACACTACACAGTCAGAAAAATAATTATATGTATTTGATTTTATTTTTTTAAAGTTATCGAAAAAAACTGCTTAAGCAAATCAAAGTTGTTTAAACAAATAGAAATGTATTAAACATAAAAGGAATGTATCAAAATTATATAATTATTTAACAAAAAGTAGCATAGGATACCAATTTGAGAAAAAACTATACATCTCTGGGTCAATTTTTAGTAATTTTGAGAATAAACAATAAGTAATTGTTTAAATAATTACATGATCTTTTTAAAAAAAATTACTACTCCAAACAATGAGAAACTATCACATTTCAATCAGAAAATACGATTATTTCTTACATTTTTTGGTAATAAATAATTGTTTAAATAAGTTACATTTTTTTAAACAATTAAAAATTGCTTAAAAAGTCATGGGAAATATTTAATTTGTCCATTAGTAATTATTTGTATGAAAAAGAGGACGGAAAATGCTTAGTTTTCTTATTTTGTGGTCATATTTGGGGCGCTGTGGGGGGGGGGGGTAAGGGTGGGTTAAAAATAAAAGTTATTAGTATGCTTTTATTTCGTAGGTACTCCTCTTCAATCTCTAAAAAGTTTGGCAAGTTTCGCTCAAACCCTGAAGTATGAGTTCAATTTTTCGAAAATCCAAAACCCCATGTTAATGAAATGAGATTTTGAAGTGTCCGGTGGCACGTGTTAATATTCGAATTTCAAAAAAAAAAATAAGGGATTTTTTTTCTCCGGAAATGGAAACTTTTGGGATGGGGACTTGCCCCATAGCTCAGAAAGTGTTTTTTGGACCACCCTAGTATACACTCAAAAACTGTTTTGCTGGTATTTATGCAACAAATGTTTTTTTTGTCTCAACAAAATTTAGTTTATTTTATAAAAACTGTTGGTGCATCTAGAAGACAAATTCTAATTGATTTTTACAAGGAATATAAATTGTCAAGTTTTTGGTTATATATATTTACTACATAAATAATAGTGATAATAAACAATAAAAAATAATAATTTATAAAAAAAGTTCTTGGAATTCCCCTGACAAAATTAGAAGAGAATGCGAGCTGCGGAGTCAGCAACTGTCTGTAATTCACAAGAATGAGACAGTAGAATGGGTAGTTCGCAGTTGTAAGAGAAAATTACTTTTATTACCATTTGTTACAGAACCACTTCTCAATTGGAAGATCCAGCAAGATTGGGCACAGCATTTTCCACGCTTGAAAGAAAAAAAAATATTTCCCCCTTGCCAAAAATTTTAAATTCGTTTTAATCAGTTTGATAAATTATTTTTATTAATTGATTAGATACATTTTATTTACACCTAAATAATTATAAAAATAAGAAAATACTTATTCAGAAGAATTTTTCAAAAATAAAAAGATTCCTATTAAATTTTTAAAAATTGTAGTTTTTAAAAATTCCTTACTTCTCTTTAGCTTCGAGCAGCGCACTTTAAATTTAATAATAACCATAATCATTAATTGCACCTGACGCGGGCGTATATTTTTTCGATCTGAAGGGTAAAATAATTTTTAATGATAAATAGAAGTTTCGAAAAACTGTTTCTATTTTCGATTTATTTGTTTTTAAATTTATATGAATATAATTTTTATACCATTCCTGAGAAAATTCAAAAATATTTTTAAAAATTTCAGATATTTCAAATAAAAATTTGAACAAAAATATGATTATGATTCAATAAGGTGATTGAATTCTTAAGCAAAGAAGATAAAATCTCAGCGAAAAATGTAATAGTTGATATTTTAACAAATAAAGGTTAATTTTAAGCCAGTTATAGTTTTAACCAAAAAAGATTAAATATTTTCAGAAAGAGACGATTTTTCCATCTAAAAAGATTTTTATTTTAAATGAAAAGCAGCAAAAGTCATGAAAAAAGTCAAATTCTCGGCCAAAAACAGTTAAATTTAACCAAAAAGACAAATTTTCAGCCGAAGAAATTAATTTTAAACTAAAATTTCCAATCTTCAACCAAGAAATTAATTTGGAACAAACTAGTTGAATTCTTCACAAAAAAAAAAATTAATTTAAAAACAAACAGAGATACAGTTTTAAATCAAAAAGTCGATTTCTCAACAAAATTGTTGAATTTTCAACCAAAAAAGAGTTTTCAGTCCAGAAAGAAAACAATTGTTAAGTAAATTATAGTATGTAGAGAAAAAGAATTTTTAATACAAAATAAAAATTTTGAATAACTATTCATTTTTTGAGATTCTTAGTTTATTTGTTCTAAGGTTATATAAATATAGTTTTCCTATGTTTCTCAAAAAAATTCAATAATATTTTTCGAGATTTCAGATATTTCGAGAAAGTATCTAGAAAATTTCTAAACTATTTTTTCCTATTTTATAGGATTTTACAAAATGTTAGGAATGATTTGAGTCAGTTCTAAAATTGTCTTAAAATTTTCTGGATTCATTGATGACAATTTTGGAAATCTTTTATTATGTTTTAAAATCTTTTAAATATTCCCTTCACTGTAAAAAAAATCAAAATTCAATTTCAAACTCTCCAAAAATCTACATTTTCTTTCAGTTTCCAGAAGAATATTCTCAAAGTTTCAATTATTTTGAAATTTTTTTAAAACCCCTAAATATCTTTTAAATTGATTCGAAATTTTCCTAATATTTTGAAAAAATTCCGCGAAATTAAAAAAAATTGTCTAAAAAACTTCCAGATTACTTTTTGACAATTTCTGAAACATTTTCGCATGTTTTGCAATCTTTTCAAATATTGAACTAAAATAAATTTGGTAAAATAATTATAATTCTTTTTTAGTTTTCGGAGAAATCTCAATGAAATTTTGTTATTCTTTTGAAACCCTTCAAAATTCTTAAAAACCTTCTAAATTTGGTATTGTAAATCTTTAAAAATCTACATTTCTTTAATTTGTTGCATTTTCGTATGTTTTCAAAACTTCTAAATATCTCTTAAACTTATTCAATTTTGTTCTAAAATTTTCTTATCTTGCAAAATTGCAAATTTTTGATAGAAAATCTTCTACATTATTGTAAGATATACGAAGATGTTAGTTTTTTGATCTACTGATCTATCATTTATTTAAAAACGAGCTTTCGCTCCACGACGTGGAGCCTCTTCAGGTTAAAATATTCTCCATCATTTATCTGAAGAATATAGAACGACGTTTCTTATATAACAAAATTTTTTTATAGCAAATATAACATATTCGTAGATATGGAACATAACCTATAAACTTACCGATGCGACGTTTACATTTCAGGGCCATATGAAATTCATAACTGATTATTATAAAAATTTGCTTAAAATTTTAAGATTTACAATAATAAAAGAAATACTACTCTCAAAGCCCAACGTTAACATTGTTATAAACATTTTCTTTTGCGGGCCAACGCACAATGTTATACGTATTACTTGGAGAGAGAAATTTGTAGCGTCAAGTGAAATGAGACTATATATATGCGAAATATGTATATAGACAGTACACGCATACATATACATATATATATATATATACATACACATGCATACAAATACATACACATACCATATACCATACACATACTTTGAGATTATATATTAACCTACAAATCTAAACGAAGATGGACAATAGCGCCCACTTAAATATATTCATAACTCTTTTTAAATTTTAGATAGCATTGTTCGTTGATAAAATAAGACTATGGTAGATCTTACTAAGGTACTCTACATCCGATCTTTTATTCACAGAATTTGTATTCTTAATAATGTAAAACATCTCTTTGAAATTTCGTTTTCTCCAGTGGTTTTCATGACTTAAAATTGTTGTTTTTGAAAATAAATAATAATAATTAAATAAAATAATAAAAATAAATAAATCAAAAAACTAACATCTTCGTATATAATCTTCTACATTCTTTTCCGAAATTTCAGGAAGTTATTCAAAAATTTCTTAAGTATTTTGCTTCCTCATAGAGGAAGCTTTGTAATGGTGACATTTTTCAAATTTTTTAAATTCATTTAATTGAACCCTCCCTAATTTAAAAATGTCTAATACAATGTTCTAAGCAATTGTCCGGATGTGTGTGTGTGTGGATGTGTGGATATGTGGATGTATGGATGTGTGGATGTCACGCTTTTTTGTGAACACGATAACTAGAAAACGGTTGCAGATAAATTGATGAAATTTGGAGAGCTTATTTTCCTCACTAATATCTTGAAACTGACCGAAGGATTTCAAAAAATATTTAATGCATTTTTTTCTAGCACTCAATAATATTTTAAAAATCGTTTTTTCATAGCAAAACTTTTTTCATTCGCATAATTCAAAGTTGACGCAAGAATATAAAAGATGCCTTGGTTCGGGACGAATCGATTGACCTATAATATTAATACATTTTATTGAAGAGTAGGGAAGTTATGGTAATTTATATATTTTGAAAATCGGTTTTTTATAGTAAAACTTTTTTCTTTAGCATAATTCAGAGTTGATGCAAGAATATAAAAGATTCCTTGGTTCAAAACGAATCGATTGACCTACAATAATAATGCATTTTATCAAAGAGTAGGGAAGTTATGGTAATTTATATATTTTGAAAATCGGTTTCTTATAGTAAAACTTTTTTCATTAACATAATTTAAAGTTGATGTAAAAACAGAAAAGATGTGTTGATTCGAGTATTGACCTATAATATTAATGAATTTTATTGAACAGTAAGGAAGCTATGGTAATGCATAATATTTGAAAATACGGTTTTTTATAGTAAAACTTTTTTCATTAGCATAATTCAAAGTTGATGCAAGAATGTGAAAGATTCATTGGTTCGGGACGAATCTATTGACCTATAATAATAATGCATTTTATCAAAGAGTAGGGAAGTTATGGTAATTTATATTTTTTGAAAATCGGTTTTTTATAGTAAAACTTTCTTCACTAGCATAATTCACAGTTGATGCAAGGATATAAAAGATTCGTTGGTTCGAAACGAATCCATTGACCTATAATAATAATGCATTTTATCAAAGAGTAGGGAAGTTATGGTAATTTATATATTTTGAAAATCGTTTTTTTATAGTAAAACTGTTTTCATTAACATAATTCAAAGTTGATGCAAGAACAGAAAATATGTGTTGATTCGATATGAATCGATTGACCTATAATACTAAGACATTTTATTGGAGAGTATGGAAATTGCGAAATTGCATAATATTTGAAAACACGGTTTTTCATAGTAAAACTTATTTTCAGTAACATAATTCAAAATTGATGCAAGAACGGAAAAAATCTCTTGATTCAAGGAAAATTGATTGATCTATAATAATAATAATAATACACTTTATTGAAGATTAGGGAATTTCTGCTCATTTATAATATCTGAATCATCAGGTTCAAACAGAAAAACTTTTTTCACCGACATAATTGAAAGTTGATGCATGAATAGAAAAGACTTTTTGATCATAAATTTTCAAATAGAGTAATATTATGACAAGTTTTGTGAAGAAATCGTAAAGCTGGGAAAGGGATAGGGTGCGACAGAACTTTTCCTTTCCCTTTTCCAGCTCAAAAAATTATTATTTCGAACCCAAGATTTGATTTGTCTGATTTGTCTTGTTATTTAAAACATTTTTGTATTATTCTGTAATTTTTCATTTTTGGTAAATTTCTATTTTTAAATTGAGCAAAATGAAGACTTCGGTTTGCCTATTATTGAAAAAAATAACTAATGCTTCCTCTATGAGGAAGCAAATACATTTGCTATCGGGAAGCAAAGTGCTCGTGAAATGAGCACCATATAATTATAAATACAAACAAAGTGGAAACACTCGAAATCGAATTCACAGCTAGTTTAAATATATTTCTTAAATTCAAGTTTTCATAATAAAAAATCAACTTCAATTTTCCCTGGAATCTTGTAAAAAAAGGTATTATCGTAAAACCTTTAAAAATTCATAAAAAGCTTAAAAATTCTATTACAAAATCTTAAGAGAAAATAAAGCTTTACAAAAAAAAAATGAATTTTAAACCAAAAATACGAATTTCCTATACATAAATTAAATTTTCAACAAGAAAATATAAATTTTCAAAAAAAAAATCAATGTTTAATGAAAAGACTACATTTTTCCCCGAAAAAGATAATATTTCAAACCAAGAAGATTATTTTTAGATCAATATTTTGAACAAAATAAAATAAGAATTCTCAACAAAATAGTTAAATTTTCAACCAAAGAAATAAACCTTCAATATAAAAAAATTAACAAAGTAGTTCAACTTTTACCCTAATAGTTGAGTTTTCTATTGAAAAAGATCAATTTTAAACAATGAAGTGAATTTTCAAATAAAAATATGAATCTTAAAAAAAATGATTTTTCAACAATGTTGTTCAACTAAAATGTTCAAAGACAATATATAGTTGAATTCTTGACTACTAAAAACAATTAATTTTTAAATCAAAAAGTCATATTTTCAAAATGATAGTTGAATCAAAAAAAGATTTCAGTTGACTTTTCAACAAGAAAATAGAAAATTTGAGCGAAAGTAAATTGCCCACGAAAATAGTTGAATTTTGAACACAAAAAATATATTTTTTTTATGTAAATGTTCGAAAATGTTCAGTTTCAATTTTAAACGTACAAAAATTGTATGTATTTCAAATTTCACGAAATTGCAGAATATCAAAATCAAAAGACTTTATAGTTGCACAATTTTAGTTTAAAGGATTTGTAATGAAAAATTTTGTATTGAATGCCTTTAATATAAATTCAAAATTGAAACAATAATTTCCCAAATATAAATCTTAAAGATGAAAAATGATGAACTAGGCATTGAAATTTAATTCTTTTTTATTTGAAAATGATTCAAAATATTGAAATTTTCAATCTCAATGAAAGAAAATACAATTTCGAATTGAAAGGCTTAAAATTTTGAAATTTCAAATACTGGAATCATATATAGAAATCTCTTACTGTATTCTTTGTTTAATGTTTAATTCCTAATATAGAATATTAAAATCAAACAATATTCAGTTGAAAATGGAAAAAAAAGAATTATTTAGAATTTTAATATATTTCACTGGAAATTTTCAAGAATAAATAATGATTCTCAATTTATTATCAGAAATAAAACAATTTGAAATTGAAAATTAGAAAAATGTGCTGTTTTAAATCGAAACAGATCAAAATTAAACTATAATTGAGTCATTCCTTTAATTTATTTCAATGTTGTCCTTTTATTCCTTTTAACTTTGCAATTAAACTTGAAATTGTTAAATTTTAAATAGTATAAATTACCAATTTAAAAATGTAGAATTTTCGAACAATTCAAATTTTCTTTAAATAAATTTTAGTGTCTAGAAAATTTTTCTGTTATGAGAGAAATTTGGATTCGTTTAATTATTAACGATACTTTATAGAAATTATTTAATTTCTAATGTTTCCCATTTGAAACGCCTTTTTATTCTGAACAGTGTTTTAGAAAAGTTCAATTTTTAAGGTTTATCATTGGAAATTTTTCCATTTTTAACAGTGAAAATGACCGGGAATTCACTTGTAATACTTAGACAAATTCGTCTAATTAATTTTATCCTTAAATTATAATTCTTATTGTGATCTAAATTTTTAACTCTATAATTTCAGAAGCTTTGGCATTGAGCCATTCAATTTAGTTTTCAATTTCAAATTGTCAAATTTTAATCACTTCGAATTGAAAATTATTTAAATTCAAAAGTTTTCGATTTTTAATTATTTAATTTCAAACGTTTTTACTCATAAATAATACCAATTCATTTTTTTTTTTTTTAATTTTGAAGGATTCAATTTTTAAAATTCTAATCAGGAAATATTCTATTCTGAACGCTTCGAATTAGAAATGATACAGTTCCTCTTGTAAGAAATTTGTAAAATTTTCAAATTTTAAGCTGATGATTTTCATTTTGAGAGCTTCTGATTTAAAATTTAAAAATCTACAACACTTTTATTTTCAAATTATTACGTTTTCAGCGCTATTATTTATAGAAATGATACAAATTCAATTCTCATTATTTCCATTTTGTATATTGTCCTTTTTTCAAAACTTCACCTAATCTAAAATTATTTTGCTTTGAAACATTCAATTTAGTTATCAACTTCAAATTGTGAAATTTCGAATTATTAAATTTTGATAACAATTTTAAGTATACATAATACAATTTCAATTCCTTTGAATTCTAAACAATTCCATTTTTAACGTTTTGAAATTTTCCTATTTTCCAAATTTTAATCTCAAATCATTAAATTTCGAGATTCTTCAAGCGAAATAGAATTGTTCAATTTTGAACGCTTCGAATTAGAAATGATACAATTTCAACTCCTTTCTAACGAATTTCTGATAATAATGGTTAAACTTTAAACGCTTTTATTCATAATTAATACAAAAAATCAATTTCTTTTGATTCAATTTGAAATTTAAAATGAAAAAAATTAATTTACTTAATTACTAATTATTAATAATTGTTTTAACAAAATTTTAACTTTGTAATTTTTTCAAGAATGGATTTACAAATGTTTTATAGTTTTAATTTTAGGAAATACAAATTCAGACCCTAGAAAATAAACATTCGTAAATGGATGCCTCCATCAATTTTCAAAAAAACGTTCTCAAAATTAGAATTATTTTCTTAACAAAAAAATTACGAAGTTTATTCAGAGTTGATAGAGCTCTATAGATCTATTTTTTTTAATTCAGAAAAAACTAATACTTTTTGAGAAAAATTCTTTAAAATATCGTCAAAAATCGTACTGGGTCATAACCATATATATTTTTTTAAATTCATCTTCTAAAATGAGTAAGATGAATTTTTTTGTGTAATTAACTTTCATAAACGTTCATAAAATTATTTTGCCATGATATTTGGAAAAATTATAGCGCAAAAAGTAATAGATGATTTTTCTGAAATAACGGTTTAATAAACAATTTTTGTTAAAACAGATTGTTTAAAAATTCGTTAAAAATTTTTTCATTTAAGAAATTTGTTTAATTAAAAGAATTGTTTTTTCATACTCTACTTAAAATAAAATATATCAATTAAAGAACAGCCAGATGTTACAAGAAAAAAAGAAGGCTCAAAAATGAAAAATTACAATTCTTTCAATAGTTCAAAATGTTCCAAAAAATGATTTTGCCATGTGATATTTCGAAAAATTCTAGCACAAATAGTGTTAGATGATTTTTTGTTTTTTTTTATTCACAAAATATTTTTAATTAAAAGAATTGTTTTTTTAAAGTCTAATAAACATAAAATATATCAGTTTAGCAACAGAAACATGTTACAAGATAAATGGAAGGCTCAACATTGAAAAATCACAATTATTTTAATTTTCCAAAAATTGAAACAAAATGATTTTGCCATTTTGCAAAAAGCAATAGATAATTTTTTACCAAATTTTATTGAATTTTTTGAATAATTTGTTTAAAAATTTACAAACTGATAGCGCCATTCGTTTCAGCTTTCAGCTAAAAAAAATCTATATGCGTTTCCATATTTTTCTGAAAAAGTTTTCTAATAGATGGATTTTATGTAAAATATATATTCCGGAGAATCACATGGCAATGTCCCTTTTTTCGTATTTCGAATTTTTAAAACGAATTGAGTAAACGAAAATTGTTTTAACAATTTAAGAAATAAATTTTGTTCTGCCCAACATTCTTGAAAAAAAGTGGCTTTTACTGTTATTTGACAACCCACAAATAAACAATGCAACAATAATATAAAATAAAAAATACAAATAATTACAATATAAACTTAATTTCATAAATGAATATATTTTGTGATCCTCACCACAGTTTCCTGACATAAAATTATTTTTGGGATAATTATATGGCCCAACTTTCGTCGGGCACGCAAAAAATTATTATATTAGACTCATCATTTGTTCCCCTCCACGGAAATCTTTAGTAAAAGGCGAAAGATTTATCCGTTTGATTGAAGGGAAACCAGAGTAACATTAATGATCAATTGTCGGAGTCTTATACACTTTCAAAACGAAGTCTCTTTCGAGAAGACGTTTCGTAGCCACCTACCATCACTTTCTCGAACCATGACCTACGGGAGCTCACATGATTGGCTACTGAGAAATACGGCGCGCCAGTTCAATTTGCTGGAGTGGGTAGATCGCTCTGCTGCACAGTGCGACGAAAAATTTTTTCTGGACAAACTAGTTTCGAGATTAAAATATTCTTATCAGATTCGGGAATTGTTTTAAGATGAAAGTTAAATCAATTTTGAAGGGATTTGTGAGAGCCGATTTTTTAATTTGCTTTTATTAATTATTATTTAAAAACAATATTTACATTTTTTTCTAACGATTCCATTTTTTTAGAACTTTTTACATTAATATAAAACAACACGGTGTTAGTAAAGATGCTTTTCAAAATTAATGTTCAGCAGGTTAAAACATTTTTTTAAATTATTTTATTTTTATATTAACAAATTAATCAGTAGTGCTACTTTGAGATTAAACATATTTGGAGACTTTATTTTTCAATTTTAGGTTTGGGATATATGTAAAAACAATGCTTCGTTACCATTTTTTTTAAGTCACAAGTAATTGTCACTGTTATAAACAAATTTATTTAAAAATTTATATTTTAGGCATTTTACACGCTAAAAACGTCTTTCTTGCAACAAAACTGATAAAGAAATTGTCGGAAATTTATCGTATTCACGATTTGTTCAAATTCAAAAATGATTGTTAATTGTGTAAATAAATTTGATAAACAAACACAAATTTTCGGGAATTTCCAAACAACAGATTTCTATTTTTCAACGAAATAAATTTTTAATTACTTAGGAAAATAATTCGCTTATCATACTTCACCAACCAACAATAACTGTTTATTTTACAAACATTTTTATAAACAAATTCACAAATTGACTGCTAGTCAACAAAAAGAAGTTTTTTTGTGAAAAAATCGACGGCCGGTGACTCAGAAAGAACCTTATTCCATAGGAGTCTTTGTCAGGCGACAATATTTGTTATTTATTTGCATAAATTTTACTAACAAATACAGATTTTCTTTAATTTTCAACCAGAAGATTTAGTTATTTCAATGGAACTCACTCTGGATAACTTGGAAAAATCCTTTCCTTATGATAAATAATCAAATAGAAATATTTTTTTAATTTATATACAATTTTATAAACAAATTCACAACGTTACTACTACGAATGCTTGTAGTTTTTCAACGAAATCGACTACAAATCACTCCGAAAGAAATTTGTTTATGAGAAGACCTCGTCAGGCGACAATGTTCATTATTTATTTAAATAGATTTCATAAAGAAATACAGATTTTCGTTAATTTTCAACCAACAAATCTAGTTTTTTTTAACAGAATTAATTCTAAATAACTTGGAAAAATCCTTCCCTTATGACACTTTATCAAGAACAATAATTATTTATTTTATATATAATTTTATAAACAAATGTACAAAGATGTTTCTTTTCAACAAATTGATGTCTTTTTTACAAAACCGGCTGCCAATGACTAACAAAACAATTTATTTATCAGGACATTTTCTGCCGTCACAGGATTCGTTATTTATTTTAATGAATTTTATAAACAAATACAGATTTTCGTTCATTTTCAACCGGGAGATATAGTTTTCTTCGACGGAATTAACTCTGATTGATTTGGAAAAATCCTTTCCTTATGACACTTCAACAAAGGACCATATTTTTTTATTTTATAAATAATTTTATTCTCAAATTCACAACTTGAATAATTTTCAAACATGGATATAGTTTTTTTACGAAATCGACTGCCAATTACTCACGATGGACCATATTTATTAGGAGACTTTGTCACGTTACATTATTTGTTTTTTTTATTCAATACATTTTATAAACGAATAGTTTATCAACGTAACATAATTTATACCAATACAATAATTATAATTATGATAAATGAATGAATTAAAATTATTACATTAAAAAAATAGTATTTCAGGTAAACTAAATTTCATATTGATTGAAAATGCAATGTACTCATAAATGAGAATGTATTGCTTTTTATATTATAAAATAATAAAATACGAACAATTACTAGTTTCTGTCATTTCATAATAATTTTTAACTCCTCTCCTTATTCCATTCAAATTAATATGACAAATTTCTTTTACTGATTGATTTTTAGTATAACAAATAATGTTTGGGATTGTTTGATTCTTTGATTGTTATTTAATAAATCATCAGTATAAAATAATAATAAATCAAATATGAAGTAATATAAATACTACGTTGTTACTAAATTATATTTAATCTAATGAAAAAGAACTAAACGGAATAGGAATTGTTTTCAATTTAGCACTTTGTGTATATTAATTTACATAATCCTGACTGTTATTGTGGTGGAAATATGATTAAGAAAATTGAAATTATATTGCATTCCAAGTAATCAAATAAATTTAAACGTCCCTAAAAATGGATATTGAGGTGATAATTCCGACCATTGCTCGGAATTGAAATTGGATTGAAATATTTGAGATAAAATACTTTTCTAGATGATCTTAATTATAAATTTTTTTTAAATAAATATATTAGAGAAATATCTTAACCATCATATTCACTAAAAGGAAAATTTAGACATTGTTTTTAACTAAAAATACAAATGTCAAAGAACTGTTTATTTGTTTAAAGTTTTTCAAGAAATAAATTTAATCTAAAAATAGATTCTGAGATCCGTGAACAATTAAATAAATATTATAAGCTGTGTTTTTAAAGTTATATCAATGAAACTTTCCTAAGATATTTTAAAACATTTTAAAAAGATTTTTTTAGATTTAAGACGTCTCGTTAAAAAAAAAACTAAAAATTTGGTTTAAAAAGGTTTTTGGAAGTTTTCAAATTATTTTTAATGATAAAGAATCTACACAATTTTAAGGAACAGTTTTTTTTCAAGTTTTTAAATTATCTTCGATTAAAAATGCAAATTTCGAGTACCTATTCATTTGTTAGAAGTTTTGCATACTTATACTTATACTTGAAAATACTAAAAGATATTTTTGAAGATTGGAGATGTATGGAAAAATATTCTAGGATTTTTTTATTAAAGTTTATTTTCAAAGTTTAAAAATTTGTTTAATGAAGAAATACAAATTTCGAAATAACTATTCATTTCGTTAAAGTTCTTGAATAATTATGTTTGAGCTAAAAATAGATTCTGAGATCTAAGAACAAGGAAGCAAGTATCACCAGTTTGTTTTTAAAGTTATTTAAACATAATTTTTCTAAGGTTTTGGAGAACATTAAATATATATAATTTAAGGAAAAAAGTTTTTGAAAAATTTGAGCTAAAAATATATTTTAAATTCGGAGGACAAGAAAATATGTATTACCAGTTTGTTTTTAAAGTTATGCAAATATAATTTTCCTAAGATTCTTAAGGAAAATGAAAAAGATTTTTGAGCGTTGTAAAAGAATCTAGAAAATTTAGAAGACATTTTTTTTTATTATACAAGATTTGACCAAATTCTCGAAAAAATTCGAGTAAATTTAAGAGATATTTTGGACTTTTAGAAGCTTGAAAGAAATTTAAAGGTAAAATAAATTTGAAGAAACCTTTTCAAGTTTTTAAATATTTTTAATCTCCTTAAAACTTCTAAAATTTCTAAATATCTTTTAAATTTTACATTTATATTTAATGTTTCACATTTTAAAAAGTTTTACGGAAAATTTTAGTGAGGTTGAAAGATATTTACGGCTTTTATAAGTTTTGAACAAATTTATAAATATTTTATAAATTTTCGGAAATCTTTTCAAGTTTTAAAATATTTTTCATTTCTTTACAACTACTAAAATTCCTAGATATC
Organism: Andricus quercusramuli; assembly: GCA_932178445.1. Lineage (NCBI taxonomy): Eukaryota > Metazoa > Arthropoda > Insecta > Hymenoptera > Cynipidae > Andricus > Andricus quercusramuli. The sequence goes on along the minus strand of CAKNXH010064252.1, from coordinate 106,594 downwards.
TTTGGAACTGACTTAAACTTTTCCTCACATTTTGAAAAATCTTTCAAAATAAAAAAAATGGCCTCTAAATTCTAGATTTTTTCCGACATTTATAGAAATCTTTTAAAATTTTCTCCTATTATATTTTTTGCTATTATTTGTTTTTAATTGCAATTTTCCTATCACATTCTGAAAATTATCCTAATACTCAAATAGAAAAATCCAAGAAGTAAACAAATTCAAAATATATACTTTAGAGGTTTCTATTTTCTATTTCTATTTCTATTTTCTCAATATCTTGAAAATGCATGTATACATTTTGAAACTTATTTTTAAGAAAAATAATAATTTTATCTTGTTTGTATCACATTTTTCTATAAGAATTTGACAATCTGGGCTCTAGTTACGAAATAAATTGAGTAAAATTTAACAAAGTTATTTATTATAGAAAAATGTGAAACAAGAAAAAATTAATGTTTCCCTTAAAAATGAGTTAAAAGTTTTCATTAAATTATAGAACATAAAACAACAAAAAAGACAAAACTCGAAATTTTGAATTTCTTTTTGAATCAATTTTGTATCATTTCTTTTAATCGCCCTACTTACCCTGAATACTGAAATTTATAATAATTATCATTTTTCTAATTTGGGGAACAAGTGTAGTTCTATATATGCATAGGTCGGTAAAGAAGATCTTACCATCAAATAACAATGAATTATGATTTGAAAAATTATGAAAATAGATTAATTACAAAATTTTCAAATTGTGATTTGGTGAAAAAATTAAAAATTAAGAAAAAACATTAACATGTTGGAACAGAGGATAATAAAAAATTGGAGGCGCCGGGTATCGATCCCGGTACCTCTCGCATGCTAAGCGAGCGCTCTACCATCTGAGCTACGCCCCCGATGTGAAATTTTACCAAAAATGCAAACTTCAAACCGGGACAACACAACATAAATGAAAATTTGACCTGGTTTTTTATATGTTTAAGAAATATTGAAAAATGGTTGGAAGATTTTTTCATTGATGACAGAGTGGACGGACCTGAATTGTGAATAAAAGGCTACTGACTAGTCTTTAAAAAACTATGGATTTTCCTATTTATTTTCCTTCTTATTTTCTTTTTTATTCCTCTTTTCTTTATTTTAATCGGTTAACGATTAATTAATTTTTTCCATTTAATTATGTAATTTTGTCACTATCTATCTTTTATCACAATCTATATTTTTTATTGGGAAACGTGGTTTATAATGTAATATAAGGAATGAATAAATAATAAAGAATTTATTATTAATTAATTATTCAATAATTATTTATCAATATATAATGAAATGAATATTAATTAAATAATTCATCTATAAAGAATTAATGCATGAAAACATTTTTTTAGCTAATTTGTTTTATGTATTATTTTTTATCACTTATATTTAAATATTTGATATTATATTTACATTTGTTTATTATTTTTTTGCCCAGAATATTCTATAAAAAAAAATTTGTGAAAGATGTTAAGACACTTTTTTTGATGTTTGAGGGATGTAAAAAAATTTTATGTAATCTTCGAGTTTCTTTAAAGATATTTCGAAGTCTCAGAAATTTTGGAAAGATTGAAAAATAATTAAAAATTTGAAAAGTTCAAACAAAATGTATAAAAAAAAATTTTTTTAACAAATTTTCAACTGTTCCAAAGATTTTGAAAGGTTTTATGAATATATTTTGTTTTAAGATTCCAGGAAAAATGTTTAAGGATTTTTTATTTTTTAAATTTAATTTGAGGGAAATATTAAAAAAGATATTAACACATTTCAAATGATTTCTTAAAATTTTAGGGAAGAACGTAGATGATTTTAATGATATATATATTTAAAAGTTTTGAAAAAATATCAAAATAATTCTAAACTTAGAAAAATTTATACAAATTCAAACCCAAATTTTTGAAGATTTTGAAGAAAAAATGCAGGAGCTTTTTAAGAATTTTGAAAAGGTTTCAAGATTATACAAGAGTTTCTTAAGATTCCTGGGAATATGTAAAGTGATTGTTTATTTTGAAAAATAAATTTAAAGAGAATATTTAAAAAGGATTTCAAAACATTACAAAAGATTCGCAAAATTTTCAAAACCCAATACGGAAGATTAATCAAATATTTTAACATTTTTTCCAAGTATCAGAAAGTCCTTGATATATATTTTTTCTAAAATTTTGTGAAATCTTCAAAGTAAAAAAGGAATTCTTAGCATTTTTCTAGATACGTTTTTGGCATGTCTGAAATCTTAAAGAATCTTTTAGAATTTTCTTGCAAAAACATAGGAAAATTTTATTTATAATATAACCTTGAAGCAGATAAGCAAAGAAATTAAAAAAATTAATTTTTTATTTTGTATTAAAAAGTATTTTTGCCTTCAAATTATAATTTTCTTGTTTTTTTTTTGTTTCTTGACTGAAAAATTATTTTGTGTGAAAAATTCTTCTTTTTGGTTTAAAAATTTAGTAACTGTTTGGATGAAAATAATTTTGTTTGTTTGTTAAGGATTCAAACATATTCCTGAAAATTAATTTTTTTATGAATTCAACTGTTTTTAATTTGAAATTAACATCTCCTTGGATTGAAATATCATGTATTTAGCTGAAGATTCAACTGTTTGGTTGAAATTGGTTTGTTGTTGTTAAAATTCCATATTTTCGGGCTGAAAAAATTAAACAATTTTGTAGAAAATTCGTATTTCTTTCCAATATTTAACCTTTTTTGGTTAAAATTACAAGTGGGCGAAAATGAATATTTTTGGTTAAGGATTCAACTATTTTTCAGATAATTTTTCTTTTTTGGTTTTGCATTATTTGGTTGAATATTAAATTTCTTTGTTGAAATTTTAATTAGACACATCTGGAATGACAAATGTTTAAAAACCTTTTTGAATTTTCGCAAGAATCTTGGGAAAATTGTATTTTTATAAAGTTTAAAAAAATAAACACAGAAACTTAAAAAATAAATGTTCTATTTTGTATTAAAAATTATTTTCCCCTTTAAATTTCCATTTGCCTAAGATTTTTTTTTGTCAACTGAAAAATCTTAAGTTGTTGAAAGGTGAACATTTTTTTTTTGTTGAAAATGAATCTTTTTGATTTGAAAATCCATCTCTTTCGGTAGGAATTTAATCTTTTTTTATTGAAAATGCAACTGTTTGGATTAAAATAATTTTTTTTTCTCGGTTGAGGATTCAACTATATTGTTGAAAATTAGTTTTTTTTATAAATTTAAGTATTTTTAATTTAGTATTAACATCGACATGGATTGAAATGTCAACTTTTACACTTTTTGTTGAAAATTAACGATGAAATGTCATCTTTTTGAATTAAAATTGCAACTGCTTAGCTGATAATATCAACTATTACATTTTTCGTTCAGAATTCATAATGTTAGTTGAAAATTCATCTTTATTAGTAGAAAAGTAATCTTCTTGGTAGGAAATTCATGTATTTGGTTAAAGATCCTACTATTGGGTTAAAAATTATTATATTTTTTCAATTTTATATTGTTGAAATGAAAAATTAAATAATTTTGTAGAAAATACGACTTTTTTCCAAATATTGAATTTTTTTTTAAATAAAAATACAACTGGTCGAAAATTAATCTTTTTTTGTCTTTTTCAGATTTGATTATTTGGTTGAAAATTAACTTTTTTGTTGTAATTTTGATTTGACAAATATTGTTGAATTTTCTCAAAGAATCTTAAAAAAATTATATTCATATAGACTTGAAAAATGAACCTAAAAAATAAATTTTTACTCAAAATTTTAACTTTGTATTAAAAATTACTTTTCCTTTCAAACGAAAACACTACACGCGCGCGTAGCGCGCGATTAATAACACTTTTCTCGAAATAAAAACATCTTGATAAAGTATTTTCGTTCAAGAATAGAAAAGAATAAGCACTAAATTTTAAATATTTTGAATTTCGAGATTTTGTAGCGCTAAAAATAAAATTAATCGAACGGTAAATCGATTGACGTATGTATAATAGCAAAAAGAAAAACTGACCTTGACAGCTGTCACGTTCACGGACATAGATTTTAATAGTTTTTCATAAACCACAGATACGATAATAACGACCTATAAAAAAATATCAGGAAATTGGAGGTAATTATAAAGTTCACTATTTCTTTATGGAAATATATAATTTTACAATAAAATTGACTAGACGAAACGTAAAAAAAGATCTTATATAAAAAAAATGGCTTGATTTCTGCTCGCATTATTCTTTTGTTTCTATGATGAGTAAAAATTAATTGAGCACTCTCTTACGCCATTATTGTTTATAATAAAAATAAAACTAGATTTTATCTCTCATTACCTAGTTACCTCACTCGTAACTCGTATTATTTATAGATATTTTTATGTGTCTGCTATAACTATATACTTGGCTATAACATTTTTGTTGTGTTTTAATTTAACGGTTGTAAAATTGCTTTGTTTTTAAAGTTTTATAATCTTAAAATGTGACAAAGGAACAGACACGCGAGAAGCAATCTTCATTCACTTTTTAAGAATTACAATACGTCAGAGTTTTTTATTCAGTTTAAAATTGTTATTTTCTGCTTTAATACCGTTTAAATAATAACTGAAGTAACGATAAATGCACGCGCGCAAAGCACGCGTTCACGCTTCTGCATTTTTATTTCCTAACATTAAAAATATAAATAATTTTAGAATACATAAATAAACAAATTAATATTAGGTTTAACAAATTTTTAATACAATAATTAATAATTTTGAATTGACAGAGTTTGAAATCAAACCGTTTTAGACCAGGTAAAATTTTGAAAAATATGTTTAAAGTTATATTTAAAGTGGGAGAAAAATGAATTAGATTAAAATTGAACATTTTTAAATCTCGAAATTGAAAAATTGCAGATTGAAAGTGTGAAAATTATACAATTTCATCAGAAAGTTGATAATTGTACTATTTCTAATGCAAAAGGTCCAATTTGAACAATTTTATTTTGAATTGAAGAATCTCGAAATTGAATGATTTCAGATTAAGATTTTGAAAATAGGGTAATTTCAAATCCTTAAAATGAAATATTTTCAAATTAAGAATTTTGAAAATTGGATAATTTACAATCCAAAGGAATTTAAACGGTGTCATTTCTAATTAAAAGCGTTTGAAATTGAATGATTTGAATTCAATTTAATTTCAATTCAAAGCGTTTTAAATTTCAAATTTTGAAATTAAAAACTAAACTAAATTAATTTACTGAACTAAATTAAATCAATCAATTGAAAATTGAAGCAATATGAAATATTAATTTTTGGGATTCTCAACAAACTATTAGTAAATAAACGCACGCATTCACGCTTCTGAATTACAATTTCTCAAAATTAAAAATAATAATAATTAAAAAATCTATCATTGAACAAGTTTTTGAATTTTAAGTGCAAAAAAATGTTTGAACAATTATTTTTAATTAGAAGCGTTTGAAAGCAAACAACTTATATCTGGTCAAACTTGGAAAAAGGTCAATATTAAGAATTAAATAAAAATAAATTGTATTGATATCATTCCTAAATGAAATTGTTTGAAATTTTTTTTATTTAAAATCAGAATCTCTCAAAATTAAAAAAAAAATCATACTCAAATTCTAAAATTTGAACAAAATGATTAGATAGCAAAGTGTATCATTTACAATTTTAAGCGTTCAATTCTATTTTGAATTAAAGAATCTCGAAATTGAATAGTTTGATATTAAAATGTAAAAAAGAGAATAATTTCAAAATTTCAAAAATGGAATATTTCCTTACTAGAAGTTAAAAAAATTGGATTATTCAAAATTCGAACGCGTGTTTGAAATTTAAAAATTTTTAATCAGAAACTCTCACGATAAAAAAAATTTGTAACAAAATTTTGAAAATAAGACAAATTTATTAGAAAGAAAACAGTGTCATTTTTAATTAGAAACAAGTTTAAGAATCTGGAAATTCAATGGCTTGAGAATTAAATTTCGCAAGTATGACAATTTCGAAATGTTAAAAAATGGAATATTTTCTAGTTATAATTTAAAACATTGAGTCATTTAAATTGCATTATTTCTAATTTAAAGCGTTCGAAATTGAATAATTTGAAAATTTAAAAGTTTTGCATTTAAATAATTTTTAATTCGAATCGATTGAAATTTGATAATTTGACATTCAAAACTACATTGAAGTTTTTAAAGCAAAAGCTTCTGAAATTCTCAAATTTTAAATTTTTACTACAAAAAAATATAATTTAATATTAATATTACTGAGACAAAATATCCTAAAATTAAAAAGTATATTTACCATTATTTCCACCATTATAAAAATGGAAAATTTTTCAATTATAAACCTTCGAAATTGAATTTTTTTCAAAACCCGTTCAAAATAAGAAGTAATTTTAAATGGGAAACACTGAAAATGAAATAATTCCTATAACGGATCGTTAATAATTAAACGAGTTCGAACTTCAATAATTATTTACAACTGTAAAAAAAATTTAGACAATAAAAATTATTTGAAGTAAACATAAATCGTTTAAAAATTCAAAATTTTCAGATTGTTAATTATACTTTTCAAAATTGAACCATTTCAAGTTTAATTGCAAAATTAAATTCTACATTAAAATTGAGAAGTGTAGAACTGCAATAATTAGAATTATTATTCATTCTTAAAACTTTGCAGTAAAATATATTTCAATTTTTAATAAATATTTTTTTTAATTAATTTTCAAATAAAATTTGGACAATTAGAAGATATTGCATTGAGGATTCAAAATTAAACAAATAATACAAAATAAGATTGCTATATATGATTCCAATGCTTGAAATTGCACAATAATTATAAGTCTATTTAAATTTGAAATTATTAAATTCAAAACTATCAATGCTTTCAATATGAAACTTTGCAGTTTTGCTAGATTTATTAGTGATATGTTCATGACAGTATCGATATTTCAAATTTAAACTATTGTGCAATTTTTAAATGGAAAGCTAAAAAAATCAGAAAATATACCAAATATTGTCGAATTAAATTTTTTGAAGAAAATAAATTTTGTTTAAGGGCTCAAAATTAATTATAATGAAGTATGAAGTGACATTCAAAGTGATTGGATGAATTTTAAAAAAATTTGTTTCCGTAAAAAAGTCACTCTTCTTTTCTCCGTTCAAAAATTTAATAATTTTAAATATTGTGAACCCTTAAAGTTTAACTATTCTAAAAACTTTGAAAATAATACGCTTTTTAATTGGAAACTTTCAAAATTAATCAATTTTCAAAATGGAAGGGTTCAAAATTAAACAATTTCAAGATTTGTTTGAAACTTTAAGCATTCTTAAATTAGGATCTTGAAAGTAAGTAATTGAAAAATATTATTTTTAAATGTTATTAACTAAGATATAATAATTAAGGCTCAATTCGCAAGAAACATATCATTTAATAATATCTATCATTAGTTTTTTTCAGTTATTTAACTTTATATTAGTTCTCACAAAAGTAAATGAATATTATATTTAATTTAAAAAAAAATGTAAAAAATTGGGTTCGTCCGGGATTTGAACCCGGGACCTCTCGCACCCTAAGCGAGAATCATACCCCTAGACCAACGAACCTATATCTTTTCGAGGCTACAAGTCGCAGGCCGCTGAATTTACCGGTTTACTTAATCAGACATTCCGCTGACGTATGTAAAGAATGACAACGTGGAACTTCCACATTTTCCTTCAACTGGTGGCCTCAAAATGAAACCACAAACTTTTCATTAATTTTGTTTGAAAATATTTTAATAATAAATTTATTAATAATTATGTTATTATAATAATATTAATAATATTGATAATTAATTTATTTGATTTTTACGTCATACTTACTCGTCAAAAAACGATGATTGCCATATAATTGTAACCATATGGAATACTGTTTATCAATGATAATTTTTACTGATTTGATCCAGTAACCAATTTCTAACACTTTGGAGAACTTTCCTCACTCTTTTTTGGGGAAAATTTTACATTTTATGTTGGAAATAGATTTCCCTAAGAAATTTGGGTACTTTCCCCAAAAAAACTGGATAAAATTTTTCCAAAAACAGTGTGGGAAATTTTTGAATTTTGGTGAATTTTTCAAAAAATTGAAGAAAATATCAGATACAAATGAAAAGGTATTTTTTATAAGAAGGAAATTAAGTTATGAATATTGAAGCCTTTCATTACCAAATAATATTCCCAAGTTTTTTTACTTATTTATTTTTACATTGTAAAGTGAAATACATGTATAAAATTAAAGAATACAAATAATAATAATTGATAATTATTTTGTTTTGAACGTTTTTTAGCATCCAAGATTTTTTTCGATTCCAGCGATATGTAATTTATCAAATTCTTCAATTTTCCCAACTTGTAGGAAATATTCATCATTGTTTGGGAATTTTCGTAACATTTTTTAGGAAAAATTCCCAAACTTTGGTTTAATTTGCATTATCATGATTTCGGAGAAAACAATTTTCTTTAAAAATTAATTTTCCAAATAAACAAAATCATTTTAAAACCTTTCAAAATTCTTAAAAAGCTCTTTCTCGAAATCTTTAAAAATCTAGATTTTGCTTTAAATTTTTGAAATCTTATCAATTTCAAAATTATTTGTAAACCTTTTCAAAAGTTCTGAATTCTCACTCAAATTATTTTTTTAATTTGGAATGTTTCAAAACTCTAAAATGTTGTTTTCAAATCATTTACAATTTTTTCTCAAAATTGTAAGAAATAATTTGAAATCTTTTTCCATTTTCTCTAAGAATTCCTTTTTTTTTAAATGAAAAATCTTTTGGAAATTTCCGAGGAATCTCAACAAAAATGGTTCTTACTCTCTTGAAACCTTTCAAAATTCTTCAAAAGCATCTTTTTCGAAATCTTCAACAATTTAAATTTAAAAAAATGTTATTTGTATAACTTTAGGTTTTCTCAAATCTTTTAAAAACTTCCAGACCTTTTAAACTTGCTCGAGTATTAACTAAAATTTTGTAATTTTAGGAAATTATTTTTAAATTATTGTAAACTTTTTCAATTTTCTGTTGGATTCATTTTTCAAAGTAAACAATGATTTGAAATTTCCCCTAGAATATAAAGAATTTTTTTTTCTCTTTTGAAACCTTTCAGAATTCTTTTCTTTAAAATTCGTAAAAAAAAAATTCTGCAGTTAGAAAAAAACCTAAAAATCTTTAGGATTCTTTTTTGGTAATTTTAGAAAATTTTCGAAGTGTTTTGAAATCTTATTTAATATTCTTTGAAAACTAATTTAATAAGATAAAAAATAATTTTAAATTATCCAGAAATCCTACGAAAATTTCTTTAATCTCTTGATACATTTCAAAACATTTGAAAAATCTTCCAAACTTTTTGTTTGAAATCCTCAAAAATCTAGATTTTGTTCAACATTATTTAAAAACCTTTTCGAGTTTTGACTTTTAAATTATTTTTTAATCTTTTTCATACTCCTAAATGTATCTTAAAGTCACTCGAATTTCTCTAAAGAAATTTTATTTTACAAAAATGCAAAATTTTGCTTATAAATCTTCACATTGCTTTTCGAGATTTTGAAATCTTTTTCGATTTTCTCTTAAAATTCATTTTGCAAAATAAAAAATCATTTGAAATTATCCAGAAATCTTACGAAAATTTCTTTAATCTCTTGATACATTTTAAAAGTTAGAAAAACCTTCCAAACTTTTTGTTTGAAATCCTAAAAAATCTAGGTT
>CAKNXH010064252.1:8930-88420 GCA_932178445.1 Andricus quercusramuli | reverse complement strand
TCGCACCCTAAGCGAGAATCATACCCCTAGACCAACGAACCGATGTGTGAAATCGTTATGAATATGAAAGTATGCTGCTACCAAAAGTGATTGGTCCGGAGAAATTTAGGTCACTGGGACTGGTTACCGACATTCTACAACGGTGAAAGGAGAGTCGAGATATCAAACGTCTTTCTTAAAAAATAAAATATATATTTGTAACATTTATTCATTTCTCTCTAAATAATTATATAGGAAAAAATATCCTGTATATAAAAAGTGCAATCTCTTGCCTTATGATATTCTTATCTTTCCTGAATGTATTAATAAATAATGAAATTTAATATTTGATGGTCTTATTTAATTTATTCTTATTTAGTTATTTGTATTCTATTTAGTTATTCAATAAAAAATACTATCTCAATGTCGTATTCATGATGAGCACTGATAACATTCATAGAATCATTTTTTTCACGGAAAAGATTGTACTGAATTAAAAAAAAAATGCATAGAAATAAATTAAAATTATTAATTATTATATTCAAATAATTGCTTTGTGGTTCTGAAATAGAAAAGAATTTAAGAGTTTCAAGCCCATATTTAGCAATTAATTAAACACTTAGAAAAAGATTCTTTGATTCAAACAAATTTCTTTGGTTCAGGAAAATGACTTTTTGTTCCAATGAAAATTTTCTTTGATTTGAAATGATTTTCCTAATTTTGAAATTATTTTTGGTTAAATAACAAAAAATTATGTGAAAGAAACAACTTATTTAATTCAAGAAAATTATTTTTCTAACTGAAGAATTCAAATTTCTTTATTCAGTGGAAAGATGTTTCCTAAGTTTCGTAGAAAAAAATTTTATTTTTCAAAATATTCACAATTTAAAATAAATGAAACTGGTTACCGATTTTTGATAGATACATAAAAAATGGGCTTGTGGACACCACTTTTAAAAAATTATAAAATGTTACATTAGGGGGGTCCAAATTTTTTTTCATAGAATTTTCATGCATATGGCACCCAAATTTGACCGAACTAACAAAAAAAAAGCGCATTTTGTTTTTGATAAAAAAAATGATAATAAGAGGTTCCGCAAGCCCCATGAAGTTTAACACGTATTTTCCATAAGAAGAAAATACGTTTTTGCAATATTTATTCAGAATCGTCAATATTAGGTGAATTGAGTTATGACTCAAAATTTATATCCAAAATTAGCCATAGAATGCGAATCAAAACTTATTCTTCAAATTTCACCCGCTTAAGTCTGCTTTATAGGATCCCAACAAACCCCCGTAAGTGAAAACTGAGTTATGCGAGTTTTTGGCGTAGATTATGACTTTTTTGCGATTTTTTAAAATACAAATTATTTCCCATACATTAAGTATTGCCGTCTATTAATAATTAGATATTTAAATCAACCGTTTAAACATTTTATTATTGTTTGCAGCAATTTTTTCTTAGAATAGAGTTAGAAAGTCGCGGGTTTTCCCAAGTTTTTCAACTTTTCTGTCAGAGCAACGCGATAATCAATTAAATGTAATAAAAATAATTGTTTAAACTATTTATTATCATTTCTAACAATATTGTCTTAGAATAATGCTAGAAAGTTGCAGTTTTCTGTCAAATTTTTCACTTTTTTCTAATTTTCAATTAGAGTGATGTAATAATCAACTCAAGTTAACAAAAATATTTGTTTGAACGATTCATTATTATTTTGAATAATATTCTCTGTGAATCATGCAAGAAGGTTGCAGTTTTTTGTGATACATTCAACTTTTTGCTCACTTTTCACTCAGAGGAATGTGAAAATTAATAATATTTAACAAACATAATTGTTTAAACAAATTATTATTTATCTTAACTATCTTCCCCAATATAGTAATGATAGTTGCGGTTTTTCATTAAATTTTCCGTTTTGTCCACTTTTCAGTTACAGTAAGGTCTGAATTATTTCAAGTTAACAAACATAATTGTTTAAATTATTTATGGTTATTAATAATCTCTTTGGATGATGGTAGGAAATTGCCATTTTTCTGAAGTATTCAACTCTTTGTCAATTCTCGCTTATAGCGGCGTAATAATTAATGCAATTAGACAAGAATGAATGTTTAAACTAATTATGATTGTTCATAACTATTTTCTCCTATCGTCATGCCAGAAAGTTACTGGATTTTTTTGCAATTTTTAGCTTTTCTTTGACTTTTCAGTTAGGAACAAATAATAAATATCATTATTTATATTAATTTGAACCAACAGGCTCTCAGTGACTACTTGAAGGAAAATTAACATTTAATATGATCCATACAGAAAATTTAAAGACTATTTCAAATATTTTTTTTATTTCAGAAGAATATATTCACACAAAAGGGAGAGACTATTTGGAAAAATATTTTTTCTAACGTTTATTTATTATATGTTCAGAACATTATCTTAGATAAGATAGTTAAAAATAATAATAAATGGTTTAAATAATTATTTTGATTAACTTGCATTAATTATTATCTCACTGAGTATAGAAAGTGGACAAAAAGTTAAAAATTTCAGAAAAAAATCAACTATATAGCATTAATATGAGAGAAGATTGTTTTAAAGGATAATAATTTGTTCAAAAAATTGTGTTCGAAAAATTGCATTTATTATAATCACACTCTGAGTAAAAAGTGGACAAAACGTTGCAAATTTCAGAAAAAGCTGCAACTTTCTAAAAAATGTTCAAAGAGAATATTGTGAAAAAAATTGTTTAAACAATTATCATTGTCAACTTCAATTAATTATTCCCTCACTATAATTGATAATTTGACAGAAGGTGGAAAATTGCAGAAAAAACTGCAAGTTTCTAGCATTATTTGAAGAGAATATTGCTATAAATAATAATAAATGGTTAAAGCAATTATTTTTGTTGTATTTAATTGTTTATTGCCTTGCTTGATCTGAAAAGTTTAAAATAAGTTGAAAAATTCGAAAAACCCGTGACTTTCTAACTCTGTTTTAAGAGAAAATTACTAAAAAAATTGCCAAATGGTTCAAACAATTATATTTATTATATTGCATTGATTATTACCTCACTAAGTGAAAATCGGACGAAAAGTTAATAATTCCAAAAAAAAGCAACTATCTAACATTAATATGAGATAAGATAGTTATAAACAGTATCAATTTATTGAAACATTTGAATTTGATAAATTGCATTAATTTTGGCCTCACTCTAAGTGAAAAGTCGACAAAAAGATGAAAATTTCAGAAAAATCCGCAACTTTTTGACTTTATTCAAAGAGAATGTCATTAAAAAAGACAATAAGTTGTTTAAACAATTTTGTTTGTTGACTCGAGATAATTATTCCCTCACCAAATGAAATAGGATTGGAAGTAGAAAACTTGAGAAACAATCGCAACTATCTAGTATAACTTTAGGAGAAGATAGTTATAAACAATGATAACTTATTGAAACAATTACATTTATCAAACTGCATTAATTATTACCTCGCTATAAGTAAAAAGTTGAAAAACAGTAAAAAATTTCAGAAAATACCGTCACTTTCTAGTATTATTCAGAGCGGAAATTATTAAAATTAATAATAGATTGTTCAAACCATTATTTTCATTAGCTTCAATTAATTAATGCCTCGCTTTACCTGAAAAGTTGAGAATATATTGAAAAATTAGAACAAACCGAAATTTCTAGCTCTATTCTAACAGAAAATTTCTAAAAACGATACAAAATTGCTAAAAAAATTATTTAAATATCTAATTATCAGTAGAAAGTAGTACTTCCTGTATTAGCAGCAATCTGTTTAAAAAACTGAAAAAAAATCATAATTAGCTTCAAAAACTCGCAAAACCAAAATTTTCAACCTATGGGGTTTTCTTGGGACCCTATAAAACAGACATATGGGGATGATATTTGAAAAATAATTATTCAGTCGTATTCTATAGCTAATTGTGAAGAGAATTATTGACTTCAAACATGATTCACCTAATATTCACGATTTTGAATGAAATATATCAAAACCGTTTTTTTAAAATGATAAATGTGTGTTAAACTTGTGGAACATGTAAACATAACTTTTTTAAATTTATTTATTTTTTATATGGATGCGAACAAATTGGGGGGGGGGGGGGGTATGCATGAGAATTTAAAAAAAAAATCGAATGCATTCTTAGATCACTGTCCCAATCCTAAATATTATACAATTTCGAAGAAAAAAAAATGTATTAAAAATATAAAAAATTGGGCTCGTCCGGGATTTGAACCCGGGACCTCTCGCACCCAAAGCGAGAATCATACCCCTAGACCAACGAGCCGATATGTTAATAACTGTTAAATAATATTTGTTCAACTTTCGAATGTGGATCAGGAGATTCTGCTTACGTTCGAATAAATTTCATTTACGTAACATACACGGGCAAGCGCTCAAGATTGCAAAAATGTCGAATTCAGCTGTTTTAAGGCAATGTCAAATTAAGCAATATTGTTCCACTTTTGGAAAATGTAAACTGGGCCTGATTAAAGATACTTCAACTTTGAAGGCAAAATCGATCAAAAATTGTAAATCCGTCTGAGCCAATCTAACACTTCCTGTATTTACTTTCATATTAAGTTTTTTTTTTTTTTTTTTTTTTAACAAAATCTGAGAAGAATTGATTTGACTATATTTCAGTAAATCTAATGGTTATTGGTAAATTTAGTTTATAAATATTTGGAATTGAACAGTTTTTCATTGGAACTCTTCAAAATTGTAGAACTTTGAATTGTGGATCGTTAAAATTGAAGAGTTTTTAATTTTTACAAGTTGCTATTGTAAATTATCCAAATGTTAGGTTTGATCACTAAAAATTCTGTAATTTAAATAATTTACATTAAAAACTTTTCAACTTGCAAGATTTAGAATAGAAAAATTGATTCTTGATTTTAAGAATCATTGAAATTTAAGGCTTTTTTGTACATCTTTCAAATTCAAATGTCTTTGATGTTAGCTCATAAAAACTGCTTTTTGAATTTGATTTATTTATCATTTTTACCGATTAATCAATCACTGAATTCCAACTATGAAATCTTTAATTTTGACTGACGAATCAGTAAAACTTACCAATTTGTCAGTAATAATAACTGATCCTTAGCTAGAATTTAGTCACTGTCTGAAATTAGTAAAAATTGTAACTGATTCGAATTTAGATAGTAGTGAACTTTAAAATATATATATTTGAAATTGAAGAGTTTTTTGCTTAGCAATTAAAAATTATGAAAAATGTATGTCTTACAATTAAAAATTCTGTAATCCTGGTGCTATTCATTCGAAATTTTCTTCAATTAGAAAGATTTGGAACTACAAATTTTATTTTACTGTTCCAATATCATCAAAATCATCCAAATGTAAAAAATTTTAATTTACACATTTTTAAAATTTAAGAGTTTTCAATAATTGTAAACCTTCTAATTTGTCATATTAAAAAAAGAGTTCCAAATTATATACAATTAAAATATAAAATTTGAAAATTGAATAGTATATCATTCTATATTTCCAAAATACAAGAATTTTCAATTGTAATTCTTCACAATTGCAGAACTTGAAATTGTAAATCTTTAAAGTTGAAGAGTTTTCAATTGCCGTTGTTTAAAATTGCAGAACATGAAATTGTAAATGTTTAAAGTTGGAGAGATTTTAATTTTTCAAATTCATAATTAGAAATTTTTGCAATTCTGATGACTTACTTTCTAAATTTCTTGACTTTTAAAGATATAAAATTGAAGATTTCACCTTTGATTTACGAAATCATAAAAATTTAAGCATTTTTATTTATCACTAAAATTCCAGCTTTTGAAATCTTCTTTAAGAAGGTAGAACTCTGAATTTTAAATCTTCAAACTTGAAGAGTTTTCAATTAAAAAAATTTGCAATTATTTGGAATTCAAAACTTGACTTTTAATTTCCAAAATAATTAAAATTTAAGAATTCTTATTTATACTTCCTAAAAATCATAGAGTTTTCAATTGTAAATCTTAAAAATTGAATAATTTTAAGTTACAAATTATGAAAATGGATGAATTTTCATTTTTTTTTATTTTCAATTTTTTGAAGATTTAAAAATCTTCAAAATTTAACTATTAAAAAAAGTGGTTGCAAATTAAGTATCTGCAAAATATAAATATTGAGAATTTAATAATTTGTAATTCTGTATTTTCAAAATAGAACTTCATATCATCAATATTTAAAATTGAAGAGATTTCAATTTTGACAATTTTACATTAAATTTTCTGTAATTTTGATTACTTACATTTGAAATTTCTTCAATTTAGAAGATTTAAAATTGAAAGCTTGATTTCTGATCATCAAAATCAACTAAAGCTAAGAATTTTTATTGATACATCTCTAAGACTCCAGAGTTTTCAATTGTATTCACACTTGAAGAGTTTTTAATTTTGAGAATTGACAATTAAAAATTATTTGAGTTTTCAGTTTTACAATAAAAAATTCTGCAATCTTCAAAATCATCGAAATTCAAGAGTTATTAATTGTAAATCATCAAAATTGAACTATATAAAAAATTCAAAACTACATTTTTTTAAATGATACCAAATGAAAATTGAAAAAAATGTCTTAAATTTTGCGGCGACTGAAAAATTCCGAAAAATAAAATTCACGGCACTGTAAAATTCCTGAATAATAAAATTGCATACCAAAAATTGACGGAGTATAAAAATCCTGAGAAGGAAAATTGCCGAATAATAAAATTGTCAAATTATAAAATATCCGAACTAGGTATTTGCCGAATTATTTAATTGTTTAAATTCAGGAATTTTCTACTTCTGTTATTTTATAATTCTGTAATTTTCTATCAGGAATTTTATTATTCAGGAATTTTCCAATTTTACAGCGTCGGGAATTTCATTTTTGGGAATTTTTCATTCATCCCAATTCCCGAAATTAACAAATTGCAGATACATAAAAATCCCGGAATGGAAAATTCCCGAATAATAAAATTACCGAAAATTACCGAATCATGAAATACCTGGACTAGAAAAGTTCGGAAATTAAACAATTGAAATAATTGCTTTTCAATAAATGTAATTTATTTATTAAAAATGCCATGATTAAATATCTATATCAAAGGAAAAAATGTTTAATGTTTAAAGTTTGTTCAAATTATTTCTTGAATTTGTTATAGCAATAACTATATACAAATAATTGTATAACAAATAAATTTAAGAAGACGTGAGCGTGAGCCTCGAACGATTAAAGAAACTCCCTTAATTTTTCTACGAACCAAATAACATTTTCCGAAGAAACTTTGCGATATTCAATTCTGCACTGATGTAATTCGAAATTTCATTTCATTTTTTTTTCTTCAAATTAACAACTCGATTTTTGAGAATGTCTTTGTTAATTAAAAAAATAATATGAACATTTTTAAACAAAATTTTCATCCAGAAATATAGTTTTTTCAACTATTGTTATTTTCAATTCAAACAACAATTTCAAAAAACTTCAAGCAATTGAAACAAACTGTTTCTTTGATAAAAATATTTGATCATTTAATTTTTAATGAATACATAATATTTATTAAAAAAACAATTCTTTCAATTTCTTCAATTCGGGAATTCTCTAGTTTGGATATATTATATTTCAACAATTTTCCGTCGGAAATTTTATTATTTGGGAATTTTCAAATTTGGTAATATTACAAATAGTGGTGTGGTCCCGAAAAAAAGGTGGCCTGGCGGAGGTATCTAACTTAGGAATTGAATTCTTGAGAATTATCTCAATCTTCCAAAAATATCCTAAAATTTACCGAATGTCTGTAAAGTTACCAGTTAAAACAACAAAATTGTTTGTTTAAAAAAAAAATTCTAGATAAAAATCTTTTATCACTTTTTTCTAGCTTAAGTTATTTTCACAGTTGATTTTAGGAATATTATTAATCTGAAGTTGGATAAAAACGTTGCAAACAATTGACAACTACAAATATCCTACGACGGATAATTTTTATCTGCCTGGTGATAAAATTTATCTGACTTCAGATAATTGTAGTTTTCAAGTTTTTGCAGCGTTTTTATCCAGCTTCAGATAAATAATATCTCTGGGATTTACTGTGTTCGAAACGTTTTCGAAAATGTGTATGAAATCCTCAAAGATTTATTTTTTTCTCAACAATTCAATTCTGCGTTGTGATAAAAAACTAAGAAGAACTTAATTCAACAGTTTTAACAACGTTTTGGTGGGAAAATGATTAAGTTAGAAAAAATGGAGAATATCGATTATCTAAATAATGCCGACTACAAGGAAAAAATATTAATGTTAAAGTTGTTTAAACTATTAAATTATGTTCTCCTTCATTTTTATGACACCATGAAATTGTATTGTAGAGAAAAAATAAATTTCAATGCCTTTTTACATACTTTCGCAAAAATTTCGAAAAGAACGCTTCTTTGACTTTTTTCTTATCTTGTATTAATTTGGCAAAAACGAGGATTTTCGTTTTTCAAGAAAGAAATTCTTCCTTCTCTCCAAGGCGCAAGAATAGGGCAGCATATTATGAAATATACTCTTTACATCAGGGCGAATCCGGGAAAAATCAAGAGAAAAATAAACAGTAGAATTTTTAATAAATTGGCTTCGAACATTTTTAGAAAAAATGCCGGAATTTTTTCACTCTTTGACTTTTTGAAAAAATTTCCCAACAAATTTTGAAAGAGGGCGACAAATTATGCAAGAATCGAAAAGAAAAAGATGAATTTTTATTATTATTATTATACCATTAAGCCATTTCCCTTTCGGGGTAGGCGTGACTTGCTCGGTTGGGGAATAGTAAACAGGTGAATAGGTATAGAGTAGGTTGGTATATGGGCATAAGGTATATAGGAGTTTTATAGGTGTTAGGGATAGGTGTTTTAGATCGATCTGGAATTCTCGTGTCATTTATTTAGATGACACGTTCATTCCGCAACACTGCTCCGACCCAGGTTGCTGATCAATCTCTCTAGCGATCACCCCAAGTGAGGAACCTCACAAAATTGTTATGTATGGTTCCCCACTTGGGCCCATTAGTATCCAAAGTCTCTGTTTCAGGCGCCATTCACACTATTGTCACTCTGTTTACAAACTATTTGTCGCCACACATTTCTGTCCTGGCATACTACTCTAGCTTCCTTCACGTCCATGCATTTCTTCACGCAAGCTCTTCTGTTCCTATGGCTTCTTACGTCTCTTCGGATTAATGTCTCATTCACAGATTCTGACCATTCTTTCGGCGGTCTACCTCTGGGCATTCTACCATTTACTTTACCTTTATACACTTGCTTCGTCAGTCGTTCATCTTTCATTCTTTCAAGATGTCCGAACCACCTTAGCTGATTTCTTTCCCATATGTCAACTAGTGTCTCTTGTGTACCACATTCTTTGAGGATTGTCTCATTTCTGACTTTGTCCATCAGTGTTTTCCCGCATATTATGCGGAGAGGTTTCATGCCGATCGCGTTGATTTTGCTCCTGTCCTTTTCTTGACAGGTCCATGTCTCGCTACCGTATAGTACAGTTGGTACGAAGATAGAGTTATGTATGGCCATTTTAGCTTTTTTTGATATGTTTTTATTTCTGAGGATGGATCCTGCTCTACCGATAACCTGCTTACCCTTATTTATGCGCCTATCTAACTCCCCATCTATTTTTCCGTCGCTAGTGAATAGGCTACCCAGATATACGTACTTGTCAACTTGTTCTAATCCCTCACCATTTAGGACAATGTTGCACATTGTTTTCTCGCTTTTTCCCTCAAACACCATGATTTTCGTTTTATTCACGTTAATTTTGAGGCCCATGTTCTCCATGCTTGTATTTAGTTTATTCAACATTCTTTGCAAGTCCTCGATTGATTCTGCCATAAGAATCTTGTCATCTGCGAAAGCTAACCCACGTACCTTGACGGTTTCGAGATTTACACCTTCTTCGTCGAAGAGGGCAGTTCTTAGACATTTATCCATGAATATGATAAATAGCCACGAGGACATAACGCATCCTTGCTTCACCCCTTGCATAATATCGAACCAGTCGCTCAGTTTCCCATTTACCCTTACACTCGCTTTACTGCCTGTATAAATTGTTTTTATTGCTTGTAGGAGCCCTCCATTTACTCCATACTCTTTAAGGATTTCCCAAAGTTTAGTTCTATTTACCTTGTCGAATGCTTTTTCTAGATCAATAAATGCACAGAAAACTTTCTTTCCTACTCTCAAGCTCTTTTCTGTGATCTGTCTTAGGCTAAATATCTGATCTGTACATGACCTTCCTGGCATAAATCCACATTGGACTTCCCATATCTTCTCTTCTGTAATTTCCATTACCCTACGGATAAGTATTTTTGAGTATATTTTACTTACGGTACTTAGTAGGCTGATACCTCTGTAATTACTGCAGTTGCTTTTATCTCCTTTTCTTTTGTATATTGGTACGATAATCGCTTTTCTCCAATCGTCTGGGACTTCTCCCGTTTCGATACATAAATTTATTAATTCGCACAACCTGTGAGGTATGTACTCACCACCGTATTTAAGCATTTCAGCGCTAATATTGTCTATACCCGCAGCCTTACCGTTTTTCAAGTTCTTAATTATATCTCTGACCTCAGTGACACAGACTTTTTCAATTGGGTTTTCTAGTGCATTATGTTCTATGTCGCAGTTTTGTTGCCCTATATCTTCACCTCCTAATAGTTCTTTAAAAGAATCTTTTAAAGCGTCTACTATCCCGTCTATATCATATAGCATTTCGTGAATACCTATATTATATTACAAAATCACACTTTTACCAAAAATTTGGACCATTTTTTGATAATTCGCGTTTTCAATTCTTGAAATTCAAATACTCATACCTTTGTAAAAAAAATTGGCATATCAATAAGATACGAGTCGTCTTATTCATTTTGTAAAACAACGTATTTGAATAGCAAGAGCTGCTGGATGGAATAAGGGCACATACAATTATTTCGCCGGGAGTGGAAAGACGCCTGAAGGCTTTCAAAAACATTTTCGAATTTTAATTTTTAAAGACCATATCTAGATGTAGAATTTTATTGCGCATCTTTTTTCATTCAGAATAATTGGTAGCTCTTATAGTTTTCTAATTAAAGCAAAAAAAACTGACTCTTTGGAACAATCGATTTTAATTCGTTTTTCACTTCAACTCGTGCTCAGCTTGTCAGTTTTTGTAAATTTTAAATAAAATTTGCAGCGAATGTGATTCGAAATGTCCTTAGTCTGATTGAGCGAATGGAATTCAGAAATTTATTCAAAAACATTTTTTATTTTTTTTTTCTGATGCACGGCGCATATCGGAGTTTTCTAACCCGCTGCGTTCCGTTTATCGAGTGAATTTTAAACAGCGAAAGACTTCCAGCGAAAAAGTTGTTGACTATAGTATAAAGAAGTTTTATGGAAATTTTTAGCCCAATCGAACAGATATTTAAGAAATTATTATTGTTTTAAGTCGCTAGCGGCCAGGCGACTCGCGCGCGGACTCTAGTGAGAGGCTTCTGCGATTCTTAAGGTGCTTCAAACGAATCGGTTTTTAGAATAATACAAAATACAACTACAACACGGAGAAAAATGGAAGGTCAGTTTAGCCATATAGATGTGCGGACCGACTATATTGCAGGGTTAACTACAGGTCAGCCCTTGAATATGGCTAAAGCGACTATCTCTAGAAGGTTGAAACAAGAGGTTGAAATCGATCATCTCAGAGTGTCGACTTTGTCATCTCGTACGGTCGACTCAAGCGTCATATAGAGTCGAACCCATCATCACACAGGGCGGAAAAGATCATTATAAAGGGTCGAATCACTCATCATAGAGAGTCGATTTGGTCATATCAGATAGTCGTCTTGATCTCCTCGAACAGTCGACCTGGCCGTCTTAGGGTGTCGATTTGATTATCCTACATTTTCTATATATTTTTTCCTTTTCCTATTCATTCCAGTCTCTCTCTTATAAGAGGCTGGAAATTATAAAATTACGTAGAACCTATAAAACCTGAAAATTTATATGAAATACATGAATTCTGAAAGCATTCTTCATTGTTTATGGAGAGCGAGGTGTCTAAGACATAATTTGATATGCAAAAACAGTGCACATTGACAATATATTTTTTGGAGCACGAAAGGCGTCAATGTGACACGACACGGTGTCACACTGAATGGTAAGATTTGAAACACTCAAGTGAATTCATGAATGAATATCCCACATGTCGTTATACTTTCTGCATCATTAATAAATGCTGAAATGTTTTGCACGTTTTCAGTTTGAAACGACACGGCGACAACAAATTGATAGCTGAACGTCCAATTACGCCTTTATCCTAAATCCCTTGGAAGCATCAAATTTGATGTCGAAAATTGAAAAACAATAAGCTTAATACACTTTGTATCATGTTCTCTCTTATGCACGCTTCACTCTCCACGATTTTTTGAAATATCGAAAAGCAGTTTAAACTTATTAAAAACATGTTTAAGTTCACTAAACAGAAAATGTGACGCTGAAAGGCTCAATGACATTCACTCACTCCGAAAATGCACTAGAGTCCAGACAACGGTGCTGCCAAATGCGTCTACAACCGGATTGGTTAAGGTTGACGGGCTTATTTAAAATGATTATGATTAAATGTGAAAAGCAATTGTGTACAGCAAATATTTAGGTTAAAGTTATTAAAAATAATTTTAATTTGCTTACAAGGAAGACTTATGAAGTGAAATTTCAATTATTTATTAGATTTCCTTCTCAAAAATAAATGATCGATTTCACGTTCAAAGAAAGGAATATCTTTTTCATCGTAAATATGAATTTACAATTATTCCTAATATTGTTATACACTTTACATTTATTATTTGTTGTGAGCATTTGACTTACACATTCAATAATTTTAAATAAACACGCAAACGGTAACTATTCGGGTTGGCCCTCCGCGATGGGTCATTTGCCCTTCTGTGGATGGTCGAAATGAGTGAAAACAAGATGATCGTATTGACCTCCCCGAAAGGATACCTTGCCTATCCCTAATAGTGAGTCTGACCTTCTTACAACACTCAGCCTGGCCATAAAATAAGAGTCTCTCTGACTGTGTCGAAGAAATTCTGAAAGGCTAATTAAACCATCTAGAAGAACGGACTGGCTCTCTAAATTTTGACCCTCTAACTTTGACCATCCATTTTTCTCCGTGAAGGATGAATCGTTTTATGTGAGTTTTTTTTTTGTTACTTTAAAATATGGTGTGCCCTTATTGATACGGGGAGCGCCTGTTTTCGGTTCACTATGGGTAAAGTGCTCCTAAGTCGGGTCCCCCATTGCACTGTGCATGCGGTGCATTGACAGTCTAATTGGCTGTAAGTGGCGCGCTTTTTTGAAACTATTACATGTGTAAGTCAATTTTTTATAATAAATCATCATTGTGGAAATGATAACAATTAATTTTCAGATCAAACAATAGTCTTTTAGGTGTCAAGGTGAAATAATTATTTGATTGTACGCTTTACAAATAAATTATTGATTTTAAATTTGAAGGAAGGAAGGAATACCTTTTTTTCACCAATGTAAATTTTAAGTCATTCATAATATTGTTTGTACTTTATGATTATTATATACAGTGAAAAATTGATTTGCATATTTAATCATTTCAAATAAGCGCGCGATCAGCATCAAATTAGGCTGCTGGTGCAACGCATGCGCAGCGTGGCTGAGAAGCCAAGTTGGGAGCACCGTATGGGTAAAATCTCGGTGGCAAAAAAAAAAAAAAAAAAAAACAATAGGACAATTTAAAAAAAAGCGCTCTAGTCACGCACATGTATAAGCATTTCGATTATGTGGTACGAATATTGCATCAAACAATTCATTCTTGTAGCTGCATTTGGCATTATCCTAAAAGCCGACTCTTTTGAAGGACCTTGATACAGTTCATCGGCGCTAATGATAAAAAAATAAAAAAATAATCAAATGATCAGGCAATTTCAAAGTGTTATGAATAAGCAAATAAATGATATTACATAATGTTAAATAATTTATTCATTTCATTTTCTGTACAATATAATTGTTCTATTTTTGAGACAAACTTAACAAAAGCATATAATCCCTGTCATCATATCACAACACTTTTGTTAGCAATTCAATTACATTTATCTTTTAAGATCAAAGAAATACTAACGCGTTTTACTATTGGGATCCGATGCGCTGCGATACACCATCTGGTGGCAGAATTTGAAACCTTCAACTCCAGGTAGATTTTGACAGATCGTATGGGCAATCGCAGAAAAATACTGTTCATTCAAAAATAAACAATAGATAATGCTTCAAAATTGATTTAAAATCAAGGAAGAAGTTTATTTTGTTATTTAACAATTTCTATTATGGAATTTTCCCCGCGAAAAACAAAAAACAAAGAGTTTTGCTGCGTGTTTGGCTGTTCGTCTACAGCGCGAAAATATGAAACGCGGCTATTTTTCCGTTTCCCTAAAGTCGGTGTATCACTTGTGACAATTAAAAATACGTTTGGAGAGTCCGAAAAGATTCATCAGCGCATAGCTTGGAAAATGCATTAAGAATGGGAAAACCTACAACTGACCATGGCAGTTTGTTCCTTGCACTTTAAAAGCAAAGATTTTTACTGTTCTGGCTGAAGTAAATATTCGTTAATATATGCCAGATGAAATAAATTGAAGTATTTATAAATGATAATATTTTTAATTATTAATAAAGAACATAATAATTGTATTCCATTTTTGATAATTATTCGTCAAGAACCTTTACCTCAAAAGAGCAACATTTTGTTTTTAACTGATGATGACCGATTCCACTTCAAATCATGCAGAGAGGTCCAGGTTAGGGTTTCGTAATAAATTTATCTTTGAAAATATAATTCTTCAATGAAAATAAAGAGATACGTATTTCGTACTTTAGCCGACAAAAAAATTATCTTACCAATTAGGAGCTAATGAAGTTAACCTTCCATTTTAAGCTGTTTAAAATTTCTATAAAAAGCCCTGTACACTTTTTAAAGGTTACATTCCATCGACTAAATATTTACTTTTTTAATTATTGCTGTCTGTGCACTCGATGTCTTCGATTGCACTGTCGATTTTCTTCATTTTTGAAGAAAATATCCGTTAAAAATGTTTCCTATGTGCAAAAAGTACACGATCTCTAGAAAGATCACTTATTTTTCAGTAAATTATAGTAACATTCAATAAATTTTAAGTTTTGTTGTACTATATAAAAATTTAATTCGATTTCTTTTAAAATTTTAATTCTAAACAACTTTGTTATCTTCACATTTACCCTTTTTCCTAGTAGTTGACCCAAAAATTAAAAATTTGGGTTTTCTGACAAAAAAAAGTTTTCTTGTTGAAAAAATGGTTCACCTAAAAAAAAGTTTTTGTTTATTCTGACATCCTGAATTGGATCTCTCTGCATGATTTGAAATGGAATCAGTCTGATAAGGATCATTCAGGATTTTTCATTTTTGAAATATTTGTAATAATTTGTAATGATTTTCGCACGTTACCTAGGCTTCTATTCAAAATCTACCTGGAATAGCGGCCATATTGAAATTATGGCGACGGTGGCGCACCCAAGAATTCAGATCCCAATATGAACGAAGAGCAAGTGCACTTTCTCGATCTTTTGTATATAATATGAAATGAATATTTTTAATTAACAATAGCAAAACAACAAGACCATTTTTTGAAAAAAGGGTTCTGGTCACGCACATGTGTAAGCCTTTATATTATGTGGTAAAAATATTACATCAAGCGATTCATCCTTGTGGTCGTATTTTGAATTATTCTAAAAACCGACTCATTTCAAACACCTTAAGAATCGCAGCTGAACCACTAGCCAAGTCCGCGCGCGAGACGACTAGCCGCTAGCGACTTGAGACAATAATAATTTCTTAAATATCAATTTAATTAGGCTAACATTTTTCACAAAACTTATTTGCACTGTAATTAACAATATTCTCGCTGGAAGTTTTTCGTTGCTAAAAATTCTCTCGATAAACGAAACGCTGTAAGTTAGAGAAGTTCAATATGCGCCGAGCATCAAAGGATATTCAGAACCACATTCACAAAATATTTTATTCAAAAATTCCAAAAATGGACTGGCTGAGCTCGAGTTGAAATACAAAATGAATTGAAATCGATTTTTCCAAAACAGTCAGCTTTTTGGCTGCAATTAAAAAACTAAAAAGGCATTAAAATTCCACACCTAGATATGATCTTTAAAAATGAAAATTCCGAAATGTTTTTGAAAGCTTCCAGACGTCTTCCCACTCCCGAAGAAATATTTTGTTGTGCCCTCATTAGATTCGGCAGCTCAAATGATAATGTGACTTGAGCATGGACTGCCTGCCCAATTCGAAATTAATTCGATGAATAAAATCAAATTAGGGACCGTGGTTGAATTACGTAACAGCTCAAGGGGGGTTATTCGAGACATTTTATTACGATTTGTTACGGAAGGGGGGAGGGTGTCCTTCACTCATGTACGTAATTTTTGCAAATTCGCAAGAATTTTCTCCTGAAGATTATCTTTTTAGTTATACATTTTATTATTTGGTTAAAAATTTAACAATTTTCTTAAGAAGACATAATTTTGTTTTGGAATTCAACTGTTTTGTTAAAAATCCATATTTTGTTGCTGATTTTGTTGTTGATTCATACTCTTGGACAAAAATGGGACTATTTTTTTGAAAATTTAACAATCTTGTTAAAAAGTCATACTTTTTGGCTAAAAATTCGACTATTTAGCAGAAAATTAACTTATAGTTTAAAATTCTTATTTTGGTGTTATAAAGTGAAATGGAATCTTCTTTGGATGAAAATTTAACTATTTTTTGAAGTTTGTTTTTTAATGCATCTGTTTTAACCCGTAGCAGGCACACTGGTGCGAATTCGAACCAACGAAAAGTTCAATTTTGTTTGGTTTAAAATTCAACACTTTTGTTGAAAAGTCATACTTTTTGGTTGAAAATTCTGCTGTTTTTTGAAAATTTAACTATTTTGTGGAAAATTTACATTTTGCTTGAATTCAATAATTTGGTGTTGGAAAAAGAACTGAAATCTTTTCTGGATGAAAATTTAACTATTTGTTTTAATTTTTTTTAAATTAAAAATTCATCTGTTTTAAGAAAAATTGAATCTTTCTTGGGTAATGCAACTGTGTGGTTGAAAATAAAACTATTTTGTTAAAAAGTCATACTTTTGGTTGAAAATTCTACTGTTTTGTTGAAAATTTAACAATTTCGTAGGAAATTTACTTTTTGTTTGAAATTCATATTTTGTGTAAAAAACGAACTGAAAGCTTTTCTGGATGAAAGTTCAATTAAAAAAAAAATGTGCTTCTTTATTAAAAATTATACTGTTTTAGTACAAATATTATCTTTATTGGATAAAAATTTAACTATTTGGTAGAGAATTCAACTATTTCTTCGACAATTCATCCCTTTTGGTTGGAAAAATTCGCCTTTTTGGATGAAGAATTCAATTTTGATCGTATAAACTTATTTTTTGTTAAAAAATTCATATTTTAATCTTGAAAAGTCAACTATAATCTTTTTTAACCAAAAATTCAACTTTTTTTTATATATTTTTTTTGATTTTTTTTCATCCGCTTTGGTGGAAATTTCTTTTTTTTTATGAAAATGCAACTTTTTGATTGAAAATTATTCTCCTTTGCTTGAGTATTCAACTATTTTATTTAAAAGTTTGGTTGAATCACTTTGTTCAGAAATCATACTTTTTTAAGAGTTATATTTTTAGTTAAAAATTCTTCTCTTTGGTTGAAAGTTTAACTATTTTGTTGGAAATTGATCTTTTTTTTGTTTAAAATTATTTTTCTAATTGGAAATGTAACTTTTCCATTTTTTAGGGTTGATCATTTTTATTTAAAAATTCTCCCTTTTTGGTGAAAAAAAATACTTTTCTTGGTTTGAAATTTCACATTTGTTGGGTAAAAATGCATCAGTTTCGTGAAAAAATAATTTTTTGCTGGCGCCATATGTTTTGTTTGTAAATTCAATTTTATTAGAGACACTTTTTGTTGGAAATTTATATTTTTAGGTTGAAAATTCAACTATTTTTTTTAATTTATCTTTTTGATTTCTAAATTCATCCGCTTCGGTAGAAATTTCTTTTTTTTACGAAAATGCAACTTTTTGGTTGAACATTATTCTTCTTCGCTTGAGTATTCAACTATTTTATTTGGAAGATTTGGTAGAATCACTTTGTTAAGAAATCATTTTTTAAAAAGATTTATATTTTTAGTTGCAAATTCTTCTCTTTGGTTAAAAATTTAACTGTTAAGTGGAAAAGTATATTTTTTTGTTTAAAATTAATTTTTTAACTGGAAATGTAACTTTTACATTTTTTAGGATTGATCTCTTTTATTTAAAAATTCACCTTCTTTGGTGAAAAAGAAATACTTTTCTTGTTTTAAAATTTCATATTTGTTGAGTAAAAATGCATCAGTTTCGTGAAAAAATAATTTTTTGCTGACGCCATATTTTTTGTTTGTAAATTCAATTTTATTAGAGATACTTTTTGTTGTAAATTTATATTGTTAGGTTGAAAATTCAACTATTATGTTAAAAATGCAATTATTTTATTGGAAAGTCAAGTATTTTCTTAAAAAGCCATATTTTTTAGTAAAAAATACATTTTTTGTCTAAAATAAATTAATAAACTTCAAAATTTTACATTTTTATCTGAAATATTGTTTTATTCCGTTCATAAAAGATTCTATGTTAAAAGTGTTTCAAGATTAAAATGCTGGTATTTGAATATTAATGAGAGGGCATATAATCTTTTACGTGATTCAAGTACGGTCCCTTACAACTTGGGAAAGTCCCATAAACATGATTCACTGTAGTCAGGAAATTCCGAATCAAAATAATCCATGATGCATTGCCATAAATATATTTTCATAATGTATTGCTGAAATTAAGTAGATTCCGCACTATCTTAAAATTATATTCTTAATACTGTGTAAATGGCTCTTTCAAAATGAGATTTAGAAATGCAATAATTGCATAATTATTATGCACCGATTTTAGATTTGTTTATAAATAAATTCAGGAATACATTTTTACGAAAAAGGCGAGGGTAGATTTTTTTTGTTCATTTTATTTTGATATTAATGCAAACAGTAAAAAAAATGTCGATTTTTCAAATTTCATTCTTTATCTCCTATATAAAATTTTTCTTATAATGGAGTCCACGTCAACTGTTTACGGAAATTTTCATATCGGAATAGGATTTGACTCTAATTCATGATATAGGATTGCTTGAAGGTGAAGAAAAAATCACATTCAATATTTTTCGAAAATTTGAAAAAATGCGGAGATATAGGACATTGAGTTTTTGGACAACTTTTTTTTCAATGACGTATCTTCAGTTTTAATTGACCGATTTAACTTTTCGGCAATAGAATTTACTTGTTTTTAAATACATTTCAAAATAAAAAAAATTAAATTAAATTTCATTTTTCGAAAATTTTGTGAAAAAAATAAAAAGAAAAACGCGTTTCGCAAAAAACACCATTTTTTTCTAATTTTTTCGACAGAGGAAATTATTGGAAATGGTTTGCCACTGGTTTTCGAGCGAAAAATACAAACGTCAGGTCTTATATGGCGCGGCGAGCTCAGTAGGGCAAATTAAAGTGTCTGTGGACAAATTAATTGTCAAACCACAATTATTTTCATTATGTTTGCATTAATTTTTATTTTTTTATAAATAAAAATTTATGAAATTCTGCATAATTCTTTCACATCCGATTTTTTAAAAAAGGTTTTCAATGCTTTTTTATTTCATGAACGAAATGACAATAACAACAATTTTTTACTTTTGAAGAATACCGTTCGTAATAAAATATTCAGATTCATTCCAAAATAAGTAGAATCAATCACACAAAAATTTAGAAATGTTTTTCAGTAGAACTGCAGAAGTTTAAAATTTGTTGAATTTCTTATGAATAAATAAGTAAATGGAAATAATTTCGTGAGGATTAGTAATGTTTGGTCACTTAATTTCAACAAAATTTTTACAATGTATAGACAAAAGGGTTGTGTGAGTTCGATTAATGAAAATTAATAAATAATTCGTTGTATGAATTAAATATTTGCTTAATATTGATGATTATTATTTAGGTACAAACGTCACTTACTTTAATAATCATTATAATTTTAATGATAGCAACTTTTGGGGAAATAATGAAATATAATGAGGTTATCACCGATTGATCAAATGTGATGATTGAGTCATCGGCTGTTGATTTCAACATGAAAAATATTTTTTTAGTTTATAAGATAAGATGATAGCACGAGAAAACTTTATTCATAAAATTGTTGATAATCAATTCTATATCTTGAAACATGGCCAGATAGCTAATTTGTTAAATGAGTTTATTAAAACAATTATTAAACCATAATTACAGGATAATTCAGGGTCGTTTGCCTGAAAAACTGGTATTTATTTTCTCGCAA
Organism: Andricus quercusramuli; assembly: GCA_932178445.1. NCBI lineage: Eukaryota > Metazoa > Arthropoda > Insecta > Hymenoptera > Cynipidae > Andricus > Andricus quercusramuli. The sequence continues at coordinate 67,927 of CAKNXH010064252.1, read as the reverse complement.
ATAGCGGGAAGGGATAATTGTTTATACAATTGGTTCACTATATAACAAAAAATTTATTAATTTTCATTAGGCCTACTCATAAACTCCTTTTGTATATAGATTGTACAATTTAGTTGAAATTAAGTGAAGAAACATTATTGACAAAATTATTTTCATTCACTTATTTGTTTATAAAAAATTTAACAAATTTTTAAACATCTACAGTTATACTGAAAAACATTTCTAAGTAGCTGCGTCATTGATTCTAAACCTTTTTGTATGAATCTAAATATTTTATAACAAACGGTACTCTTCAAAAGTAAAAAAAATTTTGTTGGCATATTGTTTATGAACTTAAAACGTATTAAAAATCTTTTTCTAAAAAATTGCATGCCAATGATGTATGGAGAATCTTGCTAATTTTCATTTTTTAAAAAACCAGTTTCAAACCCACTCTAATAATTTTAGGACTTGCAGAAGTAGACCACACTTATACCTTCCTCTGACGAAAAAATAAAAATATTAAAAAATGTCATTTTTTGGGAACTTCGTTTTCCATTTTTTTCACAAAATTTTCGAAAAAATATTCTTTTTTTATCATTTTTTTATTTTTAAATGTATCTTAAAACAAGTAAATTCAGACGTCGAAAAGTTAAATCGTTCAATTGAAACCCAATATAAGTCAAATTCGGTAATATTATGAACTGTAGAGGATTTCATTATTCGGGAATTTTCATATTCGATAATATTGTGAACTTTTCAGAAATTTGTTCGGGAATTTTCCAATTCGAAAGTTTTATGTTTCGGCAGGTTCATCATTTTGAGAGTTTTCTATTTCGAAAATTTTCTTATCCCGGAATTTTACAGTCAGGAATTTTATTTTTCAGAATTTTTCAGTCGTCCCATACCTGTAAGAAAATTTCCGTCTCCTAAAATATCTGAACTAGAAAATTCACAAGTTTAATTAAAAAAATTGTTTTTCAATGAATATTATTGATTCTTCAAAAATTGTTTGATTTCAAAATAACATCAATTTTATTGTATAAAAATTGTATGAAAATTAATTGAAAAACATGTGCGCTTCGAATGGAAAAAAATTTCTCCCCAAACTATCTCCGAACCTAATAACATTTTCCAAACAAACTTTGCAGGATTCAATGCAGCACTGATTTACCTCGGAATTTATTTTCTTATTTCAAATTTAAAAATTCAATTTTCGAGAACATTTTTTGCAATTTCGGTCGGGAATTAAAAAATTTGGTGATAGTCGGCAATTTTATTATTCGGGAATTTTCCAATTCAGTAATATTATAAGCTGTTCGGGAATTTTATTTATCGGGAATTTCCCAATTCGGGCTTTTTATAATTCGGCAATTTTATTATTTGCGAATTTCTAAATTTGCGAATTTTACGGTGTCAGGAATTTTATTTTTAGGAATTTTTAAGTCGTCCCAAGGAATTATGCAATTCCATGTAGCTATTTTCACATTAATTTTAATTCATGATTATTAAGTATACCTTATGGTACTCTAATATATATCATATATTTTAATTTGATAACAAACCAATTTAAAAAATTGCATAATAATTTTTTTATAAGCGCGCTTTACGCGCGCTTTTTTGCTTTTACGTAAATAAAATAAATTATGAAAGTAACAATGAGTATATCGAAATTCTTACAATTCAATGATCAAAATTGATATAGATTAATAGGTTAATATAGGTTAATTATTACAGGTCAAATATAGGTCAGTGTTATTCGTAACTTTTTTTATTAGGTATATCTAATCTTATTACTAAGTATTCTTAATAATTCCCTTCCTGGCAAAATTTGAAAATGCTTAACCCAAATTTTGAATAACATTATCAATATCGCAGTATGCCCTTTTTTACAATAACTATTGATCATTTAGAAAAAAAATGTTGTACAAAAAAGTGTACAGAATTTCAGAACTCTTTTTTTTAAATCACAAATCAAAAAAAGTTCTAGCAGCTTTTTCTCTCCGTAGTACAGCTTTTTTTTATTGATTTAATAAAAAAATAAATAAAAAACTGAGTTTCTGCTACAGAATTACACATAGAAGATAAAAATTGATGAAAAGAGAAATGGAACAGTTGTATATAATATTTTCCAAATGTTCTTTCTATTTCGTTGGATAATATTCATAGAAAAAAATTCTGATTGAAATTCGAAAATCTTAATAAAAATAAATAAATTAAAAACAAAAAGTTCGTTATCTCTACTAATTTACGCCTTAAATGTCGGAAGTTAAGCCCATGATCAAGACCTCGACAATGACCTCGAGTAAAGTGTACAATTTGTATTGTACAATGACCCAGGAATTACAAGCGTAATAGTCTTAAAAAACTAGGGAACTGACGTCAATTTAATTCTAAGCACCAATCAAGTGGAACGATACAATTTCGACAACATTTCTAAATTCGTTAATTTGAACTGGGTAATTTTGATTCTAGAAATAAAAAAATATACTGTGAAATATAAGTAAATAAAAGAATAGATTTATCAATAAATAAATTTATTTATAAATGAGTAATAGTGTGATAAGAAACTAAGATTACGGAAAAGAGAAAAAAATAGGTTCATGATACTAATAATAAGAAAGTAACTTTTGAATTTTAAAAAATTTTCTCCTATTTCCTCTTTTTTCTTCCTTTTTATTAACTATAATATGAAATATGATAATCATAATAATATGGTGAAACTTCTAGGCTATTACGAGTAATATTAATCATTAACATCAATATAATTTCTTTGAAAAAAACACACAATACATGTAATTCAATGATAAAAATGCATTTTTTTATTTTCAGAAGAAGAACATGTGAATTTTAAACCCACAGAACTATATTTTAATATATCGATCAATCTTTCGTTATGGATTATGAAATAATTTTTTGTTTCGAAATAGTTGATTATTTTAAGCATTAATTTGAGAACTTATTTAACAGGTTTTGAAACTTAGGGTTTTTAAAATTAAAAATTTGTGTATATATAACAAATATTTAGAACATCAAATACCAGTAGAAATAATATGATGGTTGATAATTTTATTCGAATGAAAAAATATATTCGAATAAAAATTCAGTAAAAATAATTATGTAACTTCCAAGATCAAACGCTGATAACAAGCGATATCTCTATGAATTTCTTATTAATTTAGAAAATTCTAAATTTCAAGAAACGAAAATTTTTCTGCCAACTGATGTGTATCTGAATTTTGTAGTTAAAAAAAAAACTAATTAAGGTATTTCAATTTTCTTTCAATATTTTGAAGAGGATCATCTTCTAGGATTTCCTATCAAATTTGACTTCGCGATTGAATTTCTAAAACATGGAAAGTTGATTTTATGTGAACCCCGATTTTTTTATTTCTCCCGTATTTTTTAAAAGTTCGTGTTAATATAAAAAAACATTTTGTAACTTTTATACAGTAAAATTATTTTTGTGGAAACGTTTCAAATGAGCAAATTTTTTTCATAGCATTTTGTCGAATCTGTCAGTTGAAAATTCATCACTTTGTGTCAATATTTCATGTCTTTGGTTGAAAATCAATCCAGATTAATTGAGGATTGAACTATTTTCTTGAAAATTCATCTTTTTTTTAATTAAAAGAAAAATCTTTTTAGAATTTTTTTGGTTAAAATATCATTTTTTTTGTTTCAAGATTCATCATTTCAGTTGGAATCTCATTTGAAGGTTTGAAAATTTAACTTTTCCATTTTTGGTTGGAAACTGAACTTTTTTATTCGTAAATTTATCCATTTTTTTTTAAATCCATTTTTTAAACGAATTAAACTGTTTTTGATTTAAAATATAAATCTTTTTGAATGAAATGTTAACTAACATACATTTATCATTAGGAATTCATCTTTTTTGGTTGGAAATTTAACTCCTTGTTAAAAAGGCATTTTTCTGGTTGAAGATTCAATACTTTACTTTAAAATTTGTCTTTTTGGTAGAGAATTATTTTCAATGATAGAAAATTCGTCTATTTGGTTGAAAATTCATATTTTTGGATTACACAATTAAATTGTTTTGTAGAAAATTCGTCTCCATGACAACATATCAATTCATTTGTGGTTAATTCAACTATTTTGTTGAGAATTGGGTTTTTTTCGTTGATAAATTCAACTGTTTTTTTGCCTAAACTAGAAATTATTTTGGATAGCAGTATGTACCAACCATTACATTTTTCGTTGAGAATTCATCTTTTTTGTTTGGAAATTTAACTATTTGGTTGAAGATGAACTATTTTTTTGAAATTCACTTTTTTACTGAAGATTCATCATTTTATTAAAAATTTATTTTCTTTGGTTAAAAATTAATCCATAATTAATACATTATTTTATTTAAGAACACATTTGTATTATTGAGAATTCAACTATTTTGTTGAAAACTCGTTGATTTTTGGTTGAAAATTCATTTTTGAACTGAAAATTAAACTTTTCCCTTTTTGGTTCAAAATTAACCCTTTTCAGTTATTCTAAATTAAAATCTTTTTGGTTGAAATATCAGGTAACACATTTTTCGTTAAGAATTTATCTTTTCTGTTCGAAAATTCAATTACTTTATTAAAAGGTAATCTTCTTGGATAAAGATTCGTAATTTTAGTTTAAAATTCCTCTTATTTGATTGAAAATTCAACTATTTGGTGGAAAATGAACTTTTTTGTTGAAAATTCATATTTTCGGGTGAAAAAATTAAACAGTTTTGTGGAAAATTCTTGTTTATCGAAAAGATATGATATTTCTTAGTTAAAAAAGTAACTGGTTGCAAATCAATTTTTTTTAAGTTGAGGATTCAACTATTCTGTCGAAAATTTGACTTTTTCCGATGAATTCAGTTGTATTTTATTAAAAATGAAAACATTTTCGAATTAAAATATGAACTATTACATTTTTCGTTTAGAATTCCTCATTTTTCAATTGAAGATCCAACAATTTGGTTGAAGGTTAACTTTTTTGTTAAAATTCACTTTTTTGATTGAAGATTCATCATTTTAGTCCAAATTTCTTCTCTTTTGCTGAAAATTAATCCAGTTTAATTGAGGATTAAACTATTTTGTTGAAAACTCATTTTTATTCCATTCTACTATTTGTTATTTATAATTTAAATATTTTCTACTTGGTTGATAGTTGAATTACTTTGTTTAAAATTCATTTTTTTGTTAAAGTTTCATCATTTTACTTGAAAATCCATTTATATGGTTGATTATTCAACTGTTTTGTTGAAAATTTGTTTTTTAAAATGAATTCTATTGATTTTGATTTTAAATGAAAATATTTTTCGATTGAAAATATCAACTATCTGGTTGAGCATTCATATTTTTGGGTTAGAAAATTAGATTTTTCAATAGAAGATTCGCTTTTTTTTTTAAAATGTGTAATCTTTTTGGTTAAAAACACAACTGATTGAAATGCATCTTTTTTGGTTGAGGGTTCAGCTATTTTGTTGGAATTTTTTTTTCTATGAATCCAACTGTTTTTTATTTAAAATGGAAAACTTTTTCAGTTTTAGTATCAATTTTGACATTATTCGTTGAGAATATATCTTTTTCGTTTGAAAAAATGAACGACTTGGTTGAAAGCTGAACTACTTTTTCGAAAATTAATTTTTGTTTGTTTGTTAATAATGTGTCATTTTACATTTAGTTGAAAACTCATTCGTATGGTTGAAAATGTAACTATTTTGTTGAAAATCCGTTTTTTAATGAATTCAACTGTTTTTGATTTGAAATAAAAATCATTTTGGAATTAGCTATTACATTTTTGTTAAAAAATTCCTTTTTTTGTTTCTTCAAAAATTCAACTATTGGATTGAAATTTAACCTTTTTCTTGAAATTATAATTTGACATATCTGTAATTATCAAAAATGTTTATGAATTTCCTCGAAAATCTTATAGAAAATTTATATCACTATAACTTTAAAAACAAATAAGCCTGAATTATAAATAGTTGTTCAAAATTTTTATTTTACAAGGAAAATTATTTTTCTTCAAATCAACAAACTATACGCGCATAGGGCGCGATTTATGATGCTAGTAAAGATTACGATAAAAGAAGCCGAATAAAAATAAAATAATTGGAATTATTAGCACAACTTTTTTTTCAAAATTTTTATACTTTTCGAAGACTTGGATTCCAACCTTAAATACATGATAATGCATGAGTAACATTTAAAAATATTTGAAAAAATAAGTGAATGAAGAAAAATATAAATATATAATAAATAATAAAATAATATCATAATACAACAAATTGAAATAATAATATTAAAAAACAATAATAATAATAAATCGCGGAAAGGATGATAAACAACATTAGAAATTACTCGCACCTGATATATGTCTACTCATAGAATGTTGATCAGACAGACTGGTGTAACACTGTTAGCTTGTCTGAATAATTTCAGCGCTCTGAGGAAGAATTAATTCTATTTCCGATCATAGTGAGAATAAATTTGAATGAACGTAACGAATTGTCGATCGCTGGAGAACGATTCCCGTCGGGGTCCGAAAAAATCTTCGTTTCCCGCCCCGCCTACAAATCCTACAAGGCCGAGTTTGTGACAATAACAATAACGAGAGATAGAAGATGAATGTGTACCAGATAGTAGGGGATATATAAAAGAAAGGGTTGCATGCTCTAGAGTCATACCGTTGTTGCTTCTGCTCTACGGATGTCCTCCTAAGTGAACATTTTTTTCATTTTTTGTGTTTTTTTTTACGCGAGTGAAAAATAGTTTCAGAAAAGTTATTAACTACGGTGAGTCAGGAAAATAAAACTTTCACATAGTACTTTAATAAATAAACTAATAAATAATTGAAAAAAAAAAATAATATTCTTTCAATTTATTTATTCACTTTGTCCACATTGGATGTGATAGGTTATTAGTATACGTCAGTTTGATGAATACTCAGAAAAAAATTTTCTTGATAAAAACAAACTGATTTCTTGGATATTCATGTTGAATCAAATTTTGGTTGATTCGACAAAATATTTGTGTGACACATTTTTGTTTATTAACCAAATACTCAATTTACCACAAGAATTAGTTGGGTCAACCAATCTGTGGTGGAAGAATTTTTTTTGAGTTAACAAAATCGTTTTCCGAGTGTACGAATTTAATTATGCGGTTCAATTCAATTTTTTTTCAAACGATTGAATTTAAAAAATCGTGATGCACAATTTAAAAATTAATTATTCTTATCGAATTAGTTTCAATATCCAAATTTAGGAATGCTTCTATTTTTAAACGAAGTTGGTATTATAATAATTTGTATGATAATTTTTCAATTATTCATTCTATTTAGAATTCAATTAGTTATAAGAAAAATTTGTAAATACCTAAAAAACTTTTTCAATTCAAATTTAAAATGACAGTTTTGAATAGGATATTAAAATTAAATAATATGTTATGTTAGCGTCCCTTAAAATTTCTATTGTTGATGAAAAATGATAATTTCAAAAAATATTTTGGAATTTTGATCCAAATACAACGGTTTGGTGGTCTTTATTTTAGACTTGAATATTTTCAATTGCTTGGCTCAATTTTAAACGTATAAAATTGTCCAGTTTTTTTTTTAATTCTTCGAAGTCGCCGACTATCAAATTGAAAGACTTGATATGTGCAATTTATTTTTATTCTAATCTTCAAATTGTCCTAATTTGTTTTTGGTTTGATTTACTTAGTCTTACACTAATAGTACAAAGGCCAATTACAGATTTAGATCATTATTAGACAGTTCATTAGTAAATTATTGAGCAGTGTTATCTTATCATAGGTGTTTATTTTCTAACTAAATAAGTTAGAAGATTTAAAAAAAATGAATCATACAAACTTGAAAAATATTTTATTGGAAAATTTAAAAAAAACAATAAAAATTCTACATTTAGTGTTAAAAATTACACGATTTGAAATTCAAAAGATAAAAATTGTGTTGTTCAAAGTCAAATCATATTTTAAGAAATTGTTTAATATTTGAACGATTCTAAATTACTTTAAAAAGTAAAATTACTTCTAGAAAAATAAAATTTTAAAGGATTTGAGTATTAAAAATATGTTAATATTACAATTTTTTGTGACTGAAAATTTCCAACTCAACTTACAAACAAAAAATTTTGCAATGAAAGTTTTACAATTGTGCAATTTCAAACATTTGGATCATATTTAACAATCTTGTTTTTTTTCTGCTATACGTATTTTAAGATTGCCCGATTTTTAGTTAAAGATTTAGAAAAACGAACCAATTAAAATAAAAATAAAAACATTTGATTGGAAAATTTCAAAAATGAATTAATTAATTAACTCTAAATAAAGTGTTACAAATTACACGATTTGAAATTAAAAAGTTCAAAAATTTGTTGTTAAAATTCTAAACATATTTTGAAAAGTATAATTAAGAATTTTAAATTTTTAAATTTTTAAACGATATAAATTTACTTAAAATAATTGAAATTGTAATGGGTTCGAAAAATAAAAAGATTTAAATATCACAATTTTGTTGATTGAAAATTACCAACTCAAATTAAAGGGCACAACAATTTAAAATTGAAAGGCCCATTATTATTGTGCAATTTCAAACATTGGGATCATATTTAGCAATTTTGTTTTGTATTCTTTTTAAAATCTAATTTTTATTTTTGATGTAATATCTTAAAAGTGCCCGATTTTTTATTGAACATTTGAAAAAATTAACTATTTAAAAAAATGAACTATTTAATATTGAAAAAATATTCGATTGGAAAATTTCAAAAATGAATAATAATTCTCAATGAAGTGTTAAAAATTACGCGATTTAAAATTTAAAAGTTGTGCTTTTCAAATTCAAAGTAGATTCGGGCAAGTATATTCAACAATTAAAAAAATTTTAATCCTTGGACGAGTTAAATTTATTTTAAAAAATTCAAATTTCAAAGAATTTGCGTGTAAAAATGTTTAATATCACAATTTTTGGTGAATAAATTTTCAAAATCAACTTCAAAAACAAAGAACGTTTTGAATTGAAAGGCTCAAAATGTGCATTTCAAAATGTTAAACGTTTTTTAGAATAATTAAATTTTAAAGGTTTATAATTGAAAATTTTTCTATTATGAATGGTACATATGATGGTGAATTTATTTCTCTTTTTGAGAAAAATGTTATCAAATCAAATTCAGTGTTAAATAATAATTTTATTTATGCAATAATAATTCAAAATTCTAGAATGTCAGAAGTTTCGGCTTTGAAATATTTAATTTAGTTTCCAGTTTCTAATTGATAAATTTTAATCGCGCAAAATTGAAAATTATTTAAATTCAAACTTTGAAAATTTTAAACCATTCAATTTCAAAAGCTTTAATTCAGAAATGATATAAGTTCAATTCCTATTCATTCCATTCAAAACATTGTCTTTTTTCGAAATGTTACCTAACCGAAAATTGTTAGATTGGTATCATTTTCAATTCAAAAAACGTTTAAAAATTACAAACGCTTTCAATTCAAAATTATTAATTACTCATTATTGTTTAAAAAAATCTTGAACCTAACATTTGAAAAATTGATTGATAATGGATTTTTAAACTGTTTTTATTTTTAATGTTAGGAAATAGAGACCCAGAGACGTAAACGCATGCTATACGCGCGTGTATTTACTGCAAGTAAGATTATTAAACGTTGAAAAAAATGCAAAATATATCTGAGAAGTGTCTTAACATTTAATTACAATAAAAGTGGAAAGAATCTTTGGAAAGTCTCCAATGTTAAGGTTTGCTGAAAACTAAAAACTTCAGTCATCAACTATTAACAATTGCTTTATATCTTAAATAAAAAAAATTGTTTAATACTTTTTTCTTCATTGATAATAATTAACAATATTGATTTTTTATACAATATTATTTTGAGGGTTTTTGAGGATAAATGAATAAACTATGCTTTATTGTTGTAAATAAAGTTCCGTTATCTTCCGAGAATAATTAAGAAATGAATTATAAATAGAAGGAAGTTCTTATTAACTGAAATAATTTGCAAAGTCAGGTGTAATGAGAATCGCGTGCGAATAAAATTGATATACAGTTATGTAAATACAAGGTCATTTCATTTTCAGTAGCATTGACACTGATGGAAAATTGGTACAATTTTGTTTAATTTGTATAAAATAAAAAATATTGTTTACATACATTGAACACAAAAATTTAGTTTGTATGTCAAATAAGAATAATCAATAACGATTGCCTTTATGTTTGATATATCTTTATGCAATTGAATAACTCAATTAATGATATATTTATATAACAAAAAATTGAAATAGATTTCTGCAAAAAATATTTTTTGTATAAAGGAGTAACTGAATGGGCATTAAATACAAGAAAATTTAATCAACTCGTCATCAATGTCACGTAATGCAATAATAAAAAACTTCTTTTAATCACGAATGTACTGCATGATAAAAACCATTGTATATAACTTTCTTCTCAGCACGTTGGACACATGGTGATTAGAATTTTTTTTATAGATTATAATTGTGACTTGTAATCAGTGTCAATTTTGATGATTCCTATGTAATTTCGCAAATTCGACTCATGTTTAGAGTTTATATAAAAATTGATAGATAGAATTTTCCAAAGAAAAGGAATGAAAGAAATGGAAAAATCTTCTTTTTATTATTTTTTGGTCTTCTTTTTATTTTTAAATTTTTCGGTTGTGACTTAATAATGAATTTCTCTGTATTTCATTATTAGACTAACAGAGAGAAATTGTGACATTACTCTGATGATAAAATAATATTTTTGATTTGCATCCAATTTTTAGAGAGAGTAGGAGAAAGTCTATGAATTCGATTTAAACACGAGTGTCTTTTTCCGTTGGCTTTAATTTCCTTGAAGAACGAGTAATTCATAAGTGTCACCGTAATTTTTGTTTTCTTTTTTCAAATAAAATGATGCGATATTTAGTGAGGACGAATCAAATACATTCTTTTTTAATGAAATGTAAATGGAATATTATGTATCTTTATCCACAAACACAGTAAATAACAGCATTGGAAAAAAATGATGAAATCTACAATTAAAAAATTTTAAAAATTTAGATTGAGTTCATTTGTCTTGAAAACTTTTCTAGAACTTGGAACTTGGAAAACGTTTGAGGAAAAATTTGAAAATTTTGTTTATAGCCGTTTGGAAGCGTTGTAAAATTTGCGGTATCACCTTGCTTCTCGTTTTTTTTAAATCTGTATTTAATTTTTCTAATTTAAAAATAGTGGGATTAACTTTCATACCTAAATTCAATTTTAAAACATGTAATACTAAAAAGAAAATGATACAATTTCAACTCTTTTCTACTGAAATCGTTCAATTTTCAGAAGTTTAATCTGAAATTATTCGATTTTGAGAGCTTTTGACACAAAATTTTTCAATTTCAAATTATATAATTTTAAACGGTTATATTGAGAAATGTGAGGAGAAATGATACAATTTCCATTCCTTTTCATTCCATCTGAAATATTGTTCCTTTAACAAATTTTAACGTATCCAAAATTGTTTGATTCAGGACCTTTTCGGTTTAAAATCGTTCAGTATATTATTTGAAAGTTTCAAACAATTTCAATTCAATTTTTTTTCGAAATGTTTTCAAAATTAATATTGTAAAATTGGGTTAATTATGGGTTTTTAGACTGTTTATATTGTTAATGTTAGGAAATAACAATACAGATACGTCATTTTTGTCGCACGCAATTTCTATATTAAAGTATAAAGTTAATATTGATACAAAATTCTCATGTTTTCTATTTAGTGCTGCATTCGAGCGAGACGATACGAGAATCGATCGATAATTTACTTAATCTCGGTTTGTGAATTACGATACTCTAATATCGTCTCGCCTTATTCGATCGAGATTCTCAAGGAAACGATCGATCGTAACGAGATTCTCGTTTTTTACCAGCTATTTTTACAACAAAAATTTTGATTTACACACAAAATTGAGTTTTAGTGTTTTAATACATTTTCTATCAATATTTTCATTATTATGAAACCATTCAAAACAACTATGTTATTTGAATTTATTTTTCTACAAGAAACTTTGCTTTTATATATGTTCATATTTATAATTTATACTTTTGAAATACGAACTAAAATATAACTATATTATATGACATTTACCTTAAGAAAATTTCTGAATGTAATGAGAATGCTAAATTTGTTTTCATCACAAATAGTTTATCCTAACAAACGTAATTAAACTAATTTGTACTATGTTGGTATAATTTTATTTGAAAAATTATATCTATCTATTCAAAATACTAAAAAAATGCAATGTTTCACGGAAATTGTATTTATTTTGTTATTAATTTTTCTATGAAAATCTCATATCTTTATTATAAAGAAAATTGTACATTTTTTTAGAATACAGTTCATATTATATATTTTATTTGCATATATGCACAAAAAATACTTTTCTAACAGTAACTTAACGTCTTCAGACTGTACATTTAAATTTAGAGAAACTTTAACGACAGTTTTGATCTTTCCGATATTATCGTTTGAAACTGATCGGAAGTTAAACATGAAACGATATGATTGGAAACAAATGAATGCACGAGAAGTTGGTTTTAGAATATGTTTCGAAAACGAACGAGACCGATCGAAATATTTAAAATTCTCGTATCGAAATGCAGCACCATATCTATTGTCTAACATAATACAATATTTTGCAAAAATATAGAGACAAAAAAAGCGTCGCAATTTTTATCAAAAATAACAAATATTGTAAATATTCTTTGATATAATGATTTTTAATGAACAATAACAATTTTAGACAAAAAGCACTAACATAATATAACAAAAAATGGTTTAAACTGGTAGATCTTCTTTTGAATCGAATGTTTTTTGTTTAACATATCTTTTGCTGGCGGAAAATGTTAACATAAAAATAGTCAAAAAATTGTTAATCTTTTTTGAAATCATTAGCGAGTTCCGGTATAAAACGCCAACAAAACCATAAATTATACAAAAATGGTAAATTCATTGACTAATGATAATCAGAAAAATCTTAAGATTGTACGTTCTTTTTAGGTGAAAATTGGTATTATATCTAAATTGTAGCTAAAGAATAACAATGTATAGTTGCAGTATAGGGAAAGTATTTTTAAAGATATATCTGAGAAGTACAACTTCAGCATAACTGAAGTATAGATAAAGTATAGCTGCTCTTCAGTCAAAGTATGGCTGAAGTATATGAGTATGGCTCAAATATGTAGATTATGTCTGAAGTCTAGGAAAAGTATGTCTGTAGTATACGTATAGCCGTATTATTGCTGATGGGAGATAATCATTTGTTATCTGAAATACATGAAAATAGAGATCCAGAATCATGATTTTCACAATGTCAAAGAATATTGTTTGTAAATTCTAAAATAAGTATATAATAACTAAAATGTTAATTGTAACATAAATTGCTTAACTTTATATTCTGCGGAATTTAATACTAAACATTTCACCTGAAAATGACAATTTTATTAAACCTTTTTATGCTTTTAATATTATGTTTAGGAACCAAATATTCTGGATCTCTTACCAATATATATATGACATAAGAATCGTATCAGTTGCGCATTGTATGTCCGTTCTATATTGTATATCCTCACGAACAATATTAGAAACATATTTGACTCACGAAATCACTTTAAACGTGAACTTCTTAAATTTTTGGACGAGATGACATTTATTATGCATTATGTTTTATCCTATTGCTATTAGGGTATCTCGAAGAAAAAATGAGTGCAATTCTATGTCCGATACTTTTTCCATACTTATATGTGAATGAAGTATCTGTACTTTAGCTATACTTAAGTATAGATGAAGTATATATCATACTTCAGCTGTACTTCAGACATACTTCAGATATACTTTATCTACACTATTTCAATATACTTCAAGTATGGGATCGTCTCATTTACCATACATTTTTTGTACTTTGGAAAGCCAATGACTGATTACTTCCACTTATATTATTTTTACTCGGGATATGTTGAAAATTCGTATTTTTTGGTTAAGAATTGAGGTACTTGGTTAGAAATTAAACAATTATGTTGAGAAGTATCCGTTTTGGTTCAGCATTCGACTATTTTGTTGAAAATTTGTCCTTTCTGGTTGACTTTTCCGATTCAACTTCTTTTGGTTAAGAATTATTCTACTTTGTAAAAAATTCAACAATTTGTCTTAAAAGTCATTCTTTGATTAGAAATTTATCATTTTATTTGGAAATTCATCTCTTTGGCTGGAAATTGAACTATTTTGTTGAAAATCATAATGTTTTGGTTCAAAATTTATGTTACAACTGAAAATCTACCTATTCTACTTGAAGGTTCATTATTAGTTTAAAATTCAACTACAAAGTAAAAAAATTACCTTTTTTAGTTGAAAATGGTTAAAAATTGATTTTTTTTAGTTGAAAATTCAACTGCTACGTTGAAAATTCATCTATTATGTTGAAAAGCTTCCAGGGGCTAAAGCCGTTCTGCGAGAAAATTATATAGGCGGTTATAGAATCCAGCCCCTCAATTGATTTTGAATACATAAATAAAACTTATTTGAAGATAAATTTTTTTTCCTTTTACAGAATATTTGAGCAATGGAAGATCAGGAATTTCGCGATTTTGGCAAAGCCATGGTTGATTACATTGCTGATTACAATGAAAATCTGAGAGACAGAAGTGTCCTTCCTAACGTTGAACCAGGATATCTCAGTCAAATGGTACCGGATGAAGCTCCACATAAACCAGAGTCCTGGCAGGATGTTCTCAAGGATGTTGAAAGAGTTATAATGCCTGGGGTAATAATTTTAATTATATTATTATTTTTCATTTCAATTTCTTTTAACTGAACACGACTTTATAATTAAAATCTTCTATTGTTGTTTTTCATTTCTAAAAAGAAGTAACAAATTCTGAAAGAGCAAAACAAGTACACTAAATAAATTAGATTAAAAAATGTGTTTCACAAAGATTTTTCGTCTGGCGATTTTTTCCAAAAAGCAAACAAGAAGACACCAGGTAACGTGATTTAAAATTGTTTCCAATCAGAATAAAATCAAAATTCACAAAAATTTTTATCTCAAATGGATCTACAAATTTTCTCTAGGCTATCTTTTGATTATATGCATAGTTTTGGTTTTAGTCTTGAAAAATTTTATTAAAAATGAATCACTCGATATTCCAGAATAAACATGCGAAATCAAAAAACCTGGAAAGAAAAATTATATTTTTTAAAAATATCTATACCATCTAACTCCATACTATTTTTTGATGAGACGTATATAATTTTTGTTTTAATTGTCATAATACTTTTTAACAAATAAAAAATTCCATTTGACAAATCGAAAATTCAAATTTTTAGTCAAACAGCGGTAGATATGCTATAATTAGTAGAATCTGAATCAATTTGGAATTAAAAAAAAGACATGGTAAACTATTTTAAAGAATTAAAATTATTTGTTTTATAAATGTGCATGCTCTCTCGTTATAATTTTTTTTTAAATGTATAACAATATTCGATTAGAGTAATGCTAGAAACTTAGAAAGTTGCAGTTTTATTCAAAAATGTCAACCTTTTATCAAATTTTCACTTAGAGAGACACATGAATTAGGCAAGGTTTACCAAAATAATTGTTTTAATAATTTATTACTATTTATAACAATATCCTCCTAGATTATTGCTAGAAAGTCACATTTTTTTCTGAAACTGTTGAAGTTTTTTTCAACTTTTGACTTACAGTAAAGTAATAATTAACCAAAGTTGAAAAAAATGACTATTTAAACAATTTATTATTATTTATAATAATATTCTCCTTAAATAATGACAGAGAAAAAACGTTTTTTTTCTGAAACTTTAGAAGTTTTTTCAACTTTTGACTTACAGTAGAGTATTAATTGACCAAAGTAACAGAAACAATTGTTTGAATACTTTATTATTATTATTTATAACAATATTCTTCTAGAATAATGTTAGAAAGTGACGTTTTTTCTTAAATTTTCGAAGTTTTTTCAACTTTTCACTCACAGTCAAGTAATAATTAACGAAGGTCAACAGAAATAATTGTTTAAACAATTTATTATCATTTTTAATAATATTCTCCTAGAATAATGCCAGAAAGTGACTTTTTTTCTGTAAATTTCGAAGTTTTTGTAACTTATCACTTTTAGTAAAATAATAATCAACCAAAATTACCAAAAATAATTGTTTGCGCAATTTATTATTATTTTTAGCAATATTTTCTAATACTAATTTTGGAAAGTTGCGTTTTTGTCTGAAATTTTCAAACTTTTTTCAACTTTTCACATACTGTGAAGTATTAAATGATCAAAGTCAACAAAAATGATTATTTCATCAATTGATTATTGTTTATAACTATCTTTTCTTAGATTAATGTTAGAAAGTTACGGTTTTATCTCAAATTTCCAACTTTTTGTCATTTTTTTCCTTCGAACAAGGTAATAATTAATCAAAATAACAAAAATAATAGTTTAAACAATTTATTATTATTTATAACAATATTCTTTCAGAATAGTGCTAGAAAGTTGCGTTTTTTTCTAATATTACTCACCTTTCTTCGACTTTTACTCACAGTGAGGGACTAATTAATCAAATTTTGCAAAAATAAGTGTTTAAACCATTTTTTATTGTTTATAACTATCTTATCTCAGATTAATGCTAGAAAGTTATGTTTTTATCTCAAATCTCCAACTTTTGTCAACTTTTTCCTTCGAGGGAGGTAACAATTTAATAAAAATTACAATAATAATTGTTTTAAGAATTCATTATTATTTATTAAAATATTCTCCCAAAGTAATGCTAGAAAGCTGCATTTTTTCTGAAATCTGGAAACTTTTAATATTTCACTCAGAGTGAGGTAATAATCAATCGAATTTGACAAAAATGATTGTTTAAACAAATTTTTAATGTTCCAAAAAATCCACTTGTAAATTAAAGCTAGAAAGTGGCGAATTTTTCTGAAATTTTCAACTTTCGTCAACTTTCGTCAACTTTCCTCTTAGACTGGGCTGATAATTATTCAAATCTTACAAAAATAATTACTGAGAAAATGTATCAGTTTTTAGGTATAATAACATTCTCTTAGATCAATTCTAAGGATTTTTCTGAACTATTCAACTTTTTGTCAACTTTTTAGTCAGGGTGAGGTAATATTTAATGCATCTTAATAGAGTGTTTATTTCCAACTTTTTATTATTGGTTATAACTATTTTTTCAAATAATAAATAAACATCATATATAGTTATTCTGTTGAACAATCTCTTTCTTTTGTAAATATTTTTTTTCTGAAATAAAGCTTGCAAATTATTTATTTACCTTTTATTTCACACCAGAATTTATAGCAATTAATTATTTGATTGAGACCTTTTAAATTTATTCATAGATGTATATTATCATCGATCACAACTTATTTTCTTTATGAAATTGGGTGGAGGGGCGGGGGGGAGGGGGAGGGGTAATAGGAAAAAATGTGCAGGTCTAAATTTTTATTTTAAAATTTGTTTATCCTTTTATTTTATTGATTTATGTCGTAATTGAAAACAAAAATTTGTAAAGTTTAATTACTGACGCGCTCGAGCGCTTCAGTAATTATTCCATCCTTTGTTTTTATCTCTGCTGTAACATATACTTTTTCTCTATATTTATATTTTTTTAAATTAGCAAAGAAGTCAAAATACTTAGTTCAGAAAAAAATGTAACACAGTTTAAAAAATGATTCTCTATGAGATTTATTTATTATTTGTTCGTAACTAAGAAGCCAAAGAAAAGATGAAAAAACTCTTCGAAAAGATAGTTATGACAAAATAATTGATTGCTTAAACAATTTCTAGTAATGCTTTTTTCGAAATGGCAGGTTACACATTGGAATTCGCCACGTTTTCATGCTTACTATCCAACTGGAAACTCATATCCAGGGATAGTAGGAGAAATGCTGAGTGCAGGAATAGGTTGCATCGGATTTTCCTGGATTACCTCACCAGCCTGCACGGAACTCGAAGTAGTCACGATGAACTGGCTTGGCAAATTATTAGGCCTACCAGAAGAATATTTAAATTGTACTGATGGCCCTGGAGGAGGCGTAATTCAGGTAATTAAATTACATAACAAAGTTCCTCCATTTAATTATAGACGTGGTATAGAAAAATATAGTTTTTCATTTATAGACTCAGATAACAGAATTTCTTAAACCAAAAAAACTTTTCTCTTGGATATTCATAAAAAATTTGGTTGAATCAACCAAATTTTGGTTAATTCAACAAAATATCAGATTGAGCCAAGACATTTTTTTTTATTAAATCAACCAAAAGTTCCATGTACCGGAAGATTTGGTAAAAACAAAAAAAAAATTAGTTTGGTTAACCAGATATTTTGTTATCATATAATAACCATATTCTATGGTTGTAGCAACTAATATTTTGTTGATTCAACTAAATAGTTTTCTGGGTGTATAAGGGGGAAACAATTATGTTAATCCACTAGACACTAGACTGCTCGGTTATACGCATTGGTAATTCGGTGTTGCTAGTAATCCAGTGTGAGTTGGAGTAATCCACTAGTAATCCAAGGTTTTCAAATTATTTCATACTAATATAGTTGTAAACAAGCGTAATCCACTAGTAGGCCAAGGTTTTCATAGTAATTCAAACTAAGCTACTTGCAGTCTGGAGTAATCCACTAGTAATCCAGGGGGTTCAAAGTAATTCAGACTAATTTATTTGTAATCCGCCGTAATCCACTAGTTGTTCAAGATTTTCAAAGTAATTCAAACTAAGCTACTTGCAGATTTGGAGTAATCCACTAGTAATCCAGGATTTTCAACGTAATTATATCTAATTTATTTGTAATCCAGAGTAATTCACTAGTTGTCCAAGGTTTTCAAAGTAATTCAAACTAAGCTACTTGCAGTTTGGAGTAATCCACTAGTAATCCAGGATTTTCAAAGTAATTATATCTAATTTATTTGTAATCCAGAGTAATTCACTAGTTGTCCAATGTTTTCAAAGTAATTCAAACTAAGCTACTTGCAGTCTGGAGTAATCCACTAGTAATCCAGGGTTTTCAAAGTTATTCAGACTGATTTATTTGTAATCCGGAGTAATCCACTAATTATCCAAGGTTTTCGAAGTAATTCGGACTAATTTATTTGTAAGCCGGAGTAATCCACTAGTCATCGAATTTTTTCAAAGTAACTCAGACTAATCTACTAGCGATCCGGAGTAATCCACTAGTAATCCAAGGTTTCCAAACTAGTTCAGACTAATCTACTTGTAATCTGGAGTGACCCATTAGTAATCCAAGGTTTTCAAAGTAATTCAAACTAATATACTTGCAATCCAGAGTAATCTAATAGTAATCTAAGGTTTTCAAAGTAATCCAGACGAATCTACGAGTCAGACTAATCTACTTGTAATTCGGAGTAATCCACTTGAAATCCGGGGTAATCAACTTATAATCCAGTTCTAATATGAAGTAATTGCCTTCGAATTCGGAGTAATTCGGCTAATTCAGTGTAATTCAGGTAATGCAAGTAATCCGCTTGTAAACCGAATAATTCGAAGTAATTTAGGTATTTGAAGTACTTAAATTGTAATTCAGGTAATTTGGAGTAATTTACATAGTTAATAAAATAGTTTTCAACTATTTTTATTGAATATTGGTTCTTTCTTTGTTTAAAAATGAATTTTCTTAATTGAAAATTTAATCCATTTCGATCCATGTATTTTTTGGAAATTTTTCTATTTTGGTCAACAATTAATATGTTTGTTGAAAAATCATGAGTTTTGTTAAAATTTCATCTATTTGGTGAATAATTAATCCATTTTATAGGAAATCCAATAATTTTATTGAAGTAATTTTTTTATCGAAAATTCAACTATATTGATAAAAATTTGTTTTTTCTTGTTTGAAAATCAATTTTTTGACTAAAAATTTAACTATTTCATTTTTGGTGAAAATTTGTGTTTTATAGTTGAGAATTCATGTATACTGTTGAAATTACGTTTTTCGGTTGTAGAAAATTAAGATTCTTGATGAAAATTCATTCTTTTGGTTAAAACCTCATTTATTTTGTATTGGAAAAAATTTAACTATTTAATTAAACATTAATATATATGTTAAAAATTCGTTTTTTCTTGGTAGATAATTAATTTTTTTTATTGTGAATGCAAACTATTCGGTTGAAAAGTCATGTATTTTGTTACAAATTCGTGTTTTTGGTAGAAAAAAATCTTCTGAATCAAATTTTCTGTTGTTGAAAATTAAACTATATCGGTGAAAATTTTAACTTTTTTTGGAGGATTATTATTTTTTGGTTAGAAATTCATCTTTTGGTTGAAAATTAATTAGCTTTGTAGAAAATTAAAGAATGTAGGTGGGAAGTATCCTCTTTGGTGGAAAATTAAACTATTTTGGTGAAAAATGAAGTTTTGACAATTTCAGTTGAAGATTCATAATTTTACTTGAAACTTCATCTCTTTGGATGAAAATTAATCTATTTTGTTGAAAATTCTTTTTTTTTGCTTGAAATTTAATTTATTAATTGAAAATTTTACTATTTCATTTTTGTGGAAAATTTTTAGTTGAAAATTTCTCTTCTTTAGTTGAAAATTCAACTACTTCGTTATTTTGAAAAGTAATTTTTCTTGGTTTGAAATCCAACTATTTGGTTCAAAATTAAATTTTTTTCTGAAATCTTCAAATAATTTTCTCAAGAATCTTAGAAAAATTATATTGATACAATAACCTTAAGAACACGTAAACAAATAACGTTGAAGAATCAATAGTTATTAGAAATTTTTATTTTGTATTAACAATTATGTTCCACCCGAAAAAGTTTAAGTTCAAGCAGAATCACTATTAAACTAACATGAAATAATTTAAAAAAATATTGATTATAGTTATATTTTTTATTCTGCAGAACAAACGGTGGAATACAAAGTACATTTAGCTGAAAAAAAATTTTTGTATCGTAGATCCACCAGTTTTGAAATTTTTTCATATAATTTGTTTCTAAAAATCAAATAAAACATTCTATAAATCATTTTTGTATATTAGATGTTACTAAGTTAATTTCAATTCATCCCGAGTTTATTTCGACCATTTGCGGAAAGATAGAAAATAGAGTTGTATAAATTGCCATTTATCCACTTTATTTATTAACACAGAAGTGCAATAAAAAATTCAAAAATCGGGTCTAACAATTATCTTTAGAATTTAGCTAAGAGTATTTGAAAAAGATCAGAAACGATTAAAAATTGTCGGCTGTAGGCTGTTTTGGAATGAATTCTGACATTTTACTTATGGTGAATTTAACTAATAATAAATTTCAATTAAGTTATCTACAGAAATGCAACATTAATCACAGCCTGGATCTGAAAATATAACTTTTTGTATAGAACTTTGTAAATAAAGTTACAATAAAAATACAAATTGTAATGTGCAAAAAAACCTATAATGAGCAATAAATAACCAATCAGCGCTTGGCACAAAGAGACTCGTCATTTTCAGGAATTTACAATTAAAAATTCACCACGTGCATGATTGCTTTCAGTAAATAGAGTACTGACCAGGTGTACACCACTTATTAATTATTTAATAATTAAAAAAAAAACTGTAAAAGCTCAGTACAAAAATCACAGATGTTAATCAGGTTGTATTCTGTGTGTCTGATTATTTTCTTGCGCGTTAGGTAACTGTTTTACATAAAATTAAATAAAACAGTATTGCTGAATATGCTTTTGAAAAACATAGTAGAAACAAATATTTATTGATAAACAGACCAGAGTAATAATGTGAGAAGTAATTTAGATTTATGATTCACTATTTATATCAAAATTTTTAAATTTATATTTCATATTTTCCGTTATATTTTAATTGGCATGCCATTAATTCCGTATAGAGCATGGTAAATTATGCAACATTAATTAAATAATATATAATTGGCATATTTGTTAAACTTATTTTTTATTGATTTGAAACTTGTTACTACCTGATTACATTCATTTGTTATTTCTATAAAATTAATTTAGAAAGTGTAGGTAATTGGCGATTCCGATTTAGCTTTTTTGTCGCCAACAGTATAAAGGATAAATTCCAATTAAAGTTTAAATCAATGTTTATAAAAAATATATATCTATCAAGAACCAGTTATGCTAAATATTACTTTATTTTGATTACATTATTCGCTTGAATAAACAAACTTTATTGACAGTAATTCATTAGTAAAAGTAAATTTAATTTTTTATAAAAATTCTAATACTTTACAGTATTTTCGGTAGAAAAAGTTACTGAAATTCTAACTGATACTGAATGTTCAGTAACTTTTTTGTTTATTGGAAAATCATCCAAAAGTTACTGGAGTTTCAGCGAATTTTTCATTTCCTTTCTTATAGTTATGAAACCTTATGTAAATAGTACAAATATTAACAAAAATTTCAAGGGATTAAAAAGGTCTCGAAAAGCTTCAGAAGTCTTAAAAAGATTTTAGGAATCTCACGAAGATTTGAAGGAATTCAAAGATTTCACAAAGGCTTGCACGTAAGAATTCAAAGATTTCTGATGTCTTCAAATTTTTTAAAAAGATTCAAAAGATTTCACAAAGATTTCACAAAGATTTCACAAATATTCCACAAATATTTCAAACATTTAAAAGATCTCAAAATGATTTCAAGGATTTCAGAGATTTTACAAAAATTCTAAAGATTTCACAGGTACATCAGATTTCAAATATCTCTGAAGACTTCAGAAGATTAGAGAAGGATCCAACAGATTTTAAATATTTAAAATATTTCAAATTATTTCACGAAGATTTAGAAGGTTTTGAAATTTTCAAAAGTTTTTAAAAGATTTTAGAAGATTTAAAAAGATTTGAAATATCTCACGAAGATGGCAGAAATATTAAAAATATTTAAAAAATTTTTAATATTTAAAAGATTCAAAAAGATTTCACAAACATTCCAGAACGATTTCAAAGTTTTCAAAAGGTTGTTAAAGACTTTAGAAGATTTAAAAAGATTTCAAGGATTTCAAAGGTTTCCCAGAGATTTTAAAGAAAAAATTTGAAAGATCTCATGAAGATTTCAAGAATTTCAAAGATTTCACAAAGATTTCTAAGATTTCAAAAATTTCACAATGATTGGAAAGATTTCACAAATGCATGCCCATAAGATTCCAAAGATTTCTGAAGGTTTCAAAATTCTTAAGAAGATTTCAAAAGATTTCACGAAAATTCCACAAATATTTCGAAAGGTTTCAGAAGATTTTAGAAATTTTCAAAATATTTCAAAGATCTGAGAAAAAATTTCAAGGATTTCAGAGGTTTCACACAAATTCTAAAGGTTTCACAAAGGCGTGTACATCAGATTTCAAAGGGTTAAAATTATTTAAAATATTAGAAACGGTTTGAAAAGACTCCACAAAAATTTCAAAATATTTCAAGAATTTCAAATATTTCACGAAGATTTCAAAAATTAAAAAAGATTTCACGAAGATTCCTAGAAGATTTTGCAAAGATTTCACAAAGATTTAAAAGATTAGAAAAAACTTCTCAAAGATTTCACGAAGATTCGGAAGATTTCACAAAGGCGTGTACATAAGATTTCAAAAATTTCTGAACGTTTCAAAAGATTTTAGAAGATTTCAAAAGATTTCTAGGGATTTCAAAGTTTTCAAAAGGTCTCAAAAGGTCTCGAAAGGTATTAAACATTTTAAAAGATTTAAAAGATCTCACGAAGATTTTAAGGATTTTAAAGATTCGAAAGATTTCACAAAAGCGTGTACATCAAATTTCAAAGATTTCGAACAATTTCAAAAGATTTTACGAATTTCCGAGCTTTCAAAAGGTGTCAAAGATTTCATACGGTTTCAAGGGACTCTACAAAGTTTTCAGAAAGATTAAAAATATTTCAGAAGATTTGTAAATATTTAAATAGATTTCAGAAGATTTCAAAAGATTTTACAAGAATTCAAATATTTGAAAATATTTCAAGGACTTTAAATATTTTATAAAGCTTTCTAAGATTAGAGAAGATTACAAAGATTTCAAAAATTAAAAAAAATTTCTCAAGGATTTCACAAGCTTTTAAATATTTCAAAAGTTTTTGAAATGTTTCAGAAGATTGTAGAAATATTTAAAATATTTTTAATATTTAAAAGATTCAAAAAGATTTCACAAACATTCCAGAACGATTTCAAAGTTTTCAAAAGGTTTTTAAAGACTTTAGAAGATTTAAAAATATTTCAAGGATTTCAAAGGTTTCCCAGAGATTCTAAAGAAAACATTTGAAAGATCTCATGAAGATTTCAAGAATTTCAGATTTCACAAAGATTTCGAAGATTTCAAAAATTTCACAATGATTGGAAAGATTTCACAAATGCATGCCCATAAGATTCCAAAGATTTCTGAAGGTTTCAAAATTCTTAAGAAGATTTCAAAAAATTTCACAAAAATTCCACAAATATTTCAAAATATTTCAAAAAAATTGCAAAGTTTCTTAAAGGTTTCAGAAGATTTAAAAAATTTTCAAAATATTTCAAAGATCTGAGAAAAAATTTCAAGGATTTCAGAGGTTTCACACAAATTATAAAGGTTTCACAAAGGCGTGTACATCAGATTACAAAGGTTTAAAATTATTTAAAATATTAGAAACGGTTTCAAAAGACTCCACAAAAATTTCAAAAGATTTAAAGAATTTCACATATTCCACGAAGATTTCAAGGATTAAAAAAGATGTCACGAAGATTCCTCGAAGATTTTGCAAAGATTTCACAAAGATTTAAAAAAACTTCTCAAAGATTTCACGAAGATTCGGAAGATTTCACAAAGGCGTGTACATAAGATTTCAAAAATTTCTGAACGTTTCAAAAGATTTTCGAAGATTTCAAAAGATTTCTAGGGATTTCAAAAATTTCAAAAAATTTCAAAAGGTCTCAAAAGGTCTCGAAAGGTATTAAACATTTAAAAAGATTAAAAAGATCTCACGAAGTTTTTAAGGATTTTAAAGATTCAAAAGATTTCACAAAAGCGTGTACATCAAATTTCAAAGATTTCAAACTATTTCAAAAGATTTTACAAATTTCAGAGATTTCAAAAGGTTTCAAAGAGTTAAAATATTTCAGAAGATTTGTAAGATTAGAGAAGATTACGAAGATTTCAAAAATTAAAAATAATTTCTCAAGGATTTCACAAAGATTCAAAAGATTTCATAAAGGCGTGTACTGTACATCAGATATCAAAGATTTATGAACATTACAAAAGATTTTAGAAGATTTCAAAAGATTTCAAATATTTCAAAGATTTGAAAAGCTTTTAAATATTTTAAAAGTTTTTGAAATGTTTCAAAAGATTTAAAAAGATTTGAAAGATTACACGAAGTTGTCAAGGATTTTAAAGTTTCAAAATATTTGACAAAGGCGTGTACATCAGATTTCAAAGATTTCAAAAAAATCCAATAGATTTTACAACGATTTCAAAAGGTTTCAAAGATTTAAAAGGGTTTCAAAAGACTTTACAAAGATTTCAGAAGATTTGGAAAGGTTTGGAAATATTCTAGAAGATTTCAAAACATGTAAAAGATTTAAAAAGATTTGAAGGAATTCAAATATTTCACAAGGATTTTAAACATTTCAGAGATTTCAAGGATTAACTAGACTTCACAAAGATTCAAAAGTTTTCAAACCAGTTTGAAGATTTCAAAAGGCTTTAACTTTAAAAAGGCTTGAAGGATTTTAAAGGTTTCACGGATTTCAAAGATTTTAAAAGATTTCAAAACTAATTACCTAAAATTTGTTAGAGACTTATTCTTAATAATTTCTGTTACTAAACATTTTAATTAAATCTAACGTTACAGAAATTCTTGATCAATACAAAATGCAGTTGCTCATTTTTACATGGTTATTCTATTATTTGATTTACAAAAAAGAAAACCTAGAAAAACTTGATTTATTGCCCTGGAAGACCTGGAAAATACTTTGAATATTGCTCCTAAGAATCACTAGACACCCTGGTAAAATTAAAAAAAGGGCTCGTCCGGGATTTGAACCCGGGACCTCTCGCACCCTAAGCGAGAATCATACCCCTAGACCAACGAGCCAACATATATGTTGGGCGAAAAATTCTGAATGCGCTGATAAAGTTCTACAGAGTGCTGAAAATAATATGAGAATGTGTTGTGTCAAATAATTTAAAATTATAATTACAGGGATCAGCTAGTGAATCTACTTTAGTTGCATTATTGGCTGCGAGGGAAAGAACAATTAGGCGCGTCAAAAATTTACATCCAGAGTGGGATGAAAGAACTATAAGGTCCAAGTTGGTAGCTTATACGTCTGGTAAGTTATCAACATTAAAAAAAATTAGGATTATAATTATAAAAATTATTTAACACACAAAAAATTATAATTAATCAGTACATTTTTAAATAAAAATAATCTTGATATTCTTCATAAGTGTTAGCTATAAGTTTTTTAAAGCTCAGTCAAACCCTCTCCGATTCCTACCTTATCGACGGTTTTTTGGACGAAATTACGTCCATACGAAATGAGATATCGAGTTGAAAATTTACGTAATTAAATATAAGAGACTATAAGCATTATTCTACTGTCCAAAATTTTTCTAACTGATGTCTCATTTCGTGTGATTGTAAGTTGTTCCGAAAAAATGTTGGTAAGGTAGGAATCGGGCGACGTTTGACATGCCCTTAATGGAAGATATTTGACAGTTAAGGGCTTGATTTTTTCAGACCAGTCAAATTCTTCAGTAGAAAAGAGTGGACTCCTAGGAGCAATGCCAATGAGGCTTTTACCGGCAGACGATAAATGTAGTTTACGTGGATCGACTGTTTTGGAAGCGATAAGGAAAGATACAGATGCTGGACTTATTCCATGTTATGTAGTGGCAACTTTAGGAACTACAGGAACTTGTGCTTTTGATAACCTTAATGAAATTGGACCAATTTGTAATGAAAATAATCTATGGCTTCACATTGATGCTGCTTATGCTGGTTAGTTTTTATCTTGGTTCACAGAAGAAAAAAAATATCCCCTTAAGTCAAAGATATTATCATTGCTTGAGTCCATGTAATCCTTACTCGATTCCTACCTTACCGACATTTTTTTGCAACTACTCATGTCCATACGAATTGGGATATTGAGCAGTAAATTTAAGGAATTAATAAGAAGGCACTAAGGAACGTTTTTATGGCGCTGAATTTCTGGAAATACAAATAAAAATTTTCGAACATTTGCCGAATTAGATTTTTTTTGTAGTTTCAGAAATTTAGGACCATACAAACGTTCATGTGTGCCCTATAATTCATTGCCTAATTTAGCAACTTATTGTCTCAATTTGTGTTGACGTGAGTTGTTGCGAAAAAATGTCGGTAAAGTAGGAATCGGATAAGTCTTACATGGCCTTATGACCATCAATCACCAAAAGTGCAAAAATAAATTTTCAACTGGTATAAATTTATAAATTGTCATGGAATACAGTAAATAGGCTGAGGTGTTCCTACACACACATTCCTCTTACCGATATTTACCGACATTATTAGGTTGTGTTCCGCGCTAAATGTAGAAGCTTTCAAATATGTATGTAATTCCGAGGGTAGTTTTACTGATAAAAAGAAGAAAACAAAATTGAAATCTGTTTCTGTGTTTGCACTTTGCACTTTGCACTTTGCAATATCTTTAAAATTTTAGCACGGACATGAACCCTGGAGAATCTACTATCGGTAAATGTCGGTAACAGGAATCTGTATTTATAAAAATCTCAGCCTATCCGAGAAATTATATTTCATCTTTAATGCTCAATGAAAAATAATCCAAAAAATTAAAATTTAATTATAGGTGCAGCCTTCGTATGTCCCGAATATCGACATTTGATGACAGGTGTCGAATACGGAGATTCTTTTAATTTCAATCCTCACAAGTGGTTGCTTGTCAATTTTGATTGCTCAGCTATGTGGTAAGTTTGAAAAAAAATTAATTCACTATTTTTCAACTGTTTTTTCAACAAGGAATTTATTATTGTCGAGTTTGCAAAATGAAAATATAACGAATTACATAATTATGGTGGTCATTTTGGAATTTGGTGGAATGGTGGAATTTTACCATTCACCATTTTACATTGTACCTGCTTACTCCTACTGCCTACGTTTCTTAAGAATTTAGAATTTATTGAGAATATTTAAAATAATGAAAAAATAAATAATAGAATCATAAGAATAATGGAATTAATTGTATTCATTGTAATAATTTATTTATTGATATATCTATTTGTACTAAATTTAACCAAGTCACTCTCCTTACAGTTTAAAAAGTGCATTAATTTTTTTTTTTAATTTGTAATTTTTAAAACTATTCAATTTTTAAGACTATTTCATTTCTAACACTTTTTTTTTAACTGTGTTATTTTTTCAATAATTTTCTTTTTTAAAACTATTTTTGCAACAGAATGTTATTTGTTCTTCAATTTAATTTTCTCAACAATTTTATTTTTTCAATTATTTTCTTTTTTAAACCATTTTTTTCTATTTAACATTTTTTACCTCCAACAATTTAATTTTTTTAACCATATTATGTTTCAAAAGTTTTGAATACTTTTATTTTTCAAACAGTTTAAAAAAAATTGTATTTCTTCTACAATTTTATTTCTTCAGCAATTTTATTTTCTCAACAATTTATATTCTGAAAAATTTTATGTTTGAAAGAATATTTTTTTTAACAGTTTTATTTTTTAAACAATTTTATTTTTCAAACATTTTAATTTTTTAAAGTATATTTTATTTCCCGAACAATTTTATTTCTTCTAAATTTCAATCCTTCAACAATTTTATTTTTTTCAATCATTTTCTTTTTTAAATAATTTTACTTTTCAAATTATTTTGTTTCTTCTGGAATTTTTTTTTGTTTTTAGATTTTTTCGATCATTTTTAATCTGTAAACAATTTTATATCTTAAACAACTTTTGCTATTTTAACCATTTCTTAAAAGTTTTAAACATTTTTATTTTCAAAACTATTATGTTCTTAAAACTATTCTCTTTCATCTACAATTTCATTTCTTCAGTAAATAAATTTTCTCAACATTTTTTGTTAACAATTTATTTTTTATACAATTTTATTTCTTCAATAATGATTTTATTTTCTCATCCATTTTATTTGTTTAACGATGTTATTTTTTAAACAATTTTATTTCTTCAACAATTTCATTCCTTCGATAGTATTATTTTTGCAACGATTTTATTTTTTTCTAAGTGTTGAACACTTTCTTTTAAAAAATTTTATTTTTGGAAGAATTTTTTCAGAATTTAATTTCTTCAGCAATTTTATTTTTATAGCCATTTTCTTTTCAAACAATTTTATTTCTTCTACAATTTCATTTCTGCAACCATTTTATTTTGTGACAATTTTTGTTTTTTAAATAACTTTATTTTTCTATACTTGAACAATTTATATACAGTTACGTGATGAATGATTAATCGAGAAAATGAAAATAATATAACCAAAAGTGTAAAAAAAGTAGTAAAAGTAAATATATCTAAAAGTCCATAAGAAAGTGATTATTAAAGTTACGCATACTCAATTATTACTTTAAAAATCTGAAAAAATACACCAGCATTTTTTTACTATAAAAATTTAGTTCCCGGATTGGAATGGTCAAAATTCGAAAATGCATTATTTTGGATCACACTATTACACATTTTTGATATTTTTTCTTTAAAGGGTGAAAGACTCTGGTTGGCTGATCGATGCTTTCAATGTGGATAGAATTTATCTAGCGCACGATAAACAAGGATTAGCGCCAGATTACAGGGTGAGCTTCATTGTAAAAATTTAAGCTTTATTATGTTCCTAATTTAAGAAATTAAAATGATTTATATATTTTTGCCATGAAAAACTCATAATAAATTAATTATTTTGCAGCATTGGCAAATTCCACTGGGTAGACGTTTTAGAGCCTTAAAACTTTGGTTTGTTCTACGTTTATATGGAGTTGAAGGTCTTCAAAAACATATTCGTGGTACGATAAAATTGGCACAAATGTTCGAAAATCTTGTCAAATCTGATAATAGATTCGAAATTTCTACCGAAATCTCTATGGGTCTAATCTGTTTCAGAATGAAGGTAACAAAAATTTTAATATATAATTAGAAAAATATTATCGAAGCATTTCATAATTTGTATCAATTAGTTCATTTAAATGTATATTTTTCGAATTAAAAATTCAAATTTAGTCATAATAATTCCCTTGATTTGAACTTTAGATTGAAATGATTGAATTTTAAAAATCGTGATGCACAATTTGAAAATAAATCATTTTTATCGACTTAGTTTTAAGATCCTAGTTCAAGAATGCTTCAATTTATAACAAAGTTTTGAATTCTTGAATTTTAACGGCTTCAAGTTTGAATTAATTAATTTTAAAAATTTCCTATTACAAAACATATAATTTTTAATGATGAAAATGACAGCAATGAAAAAACAAGACAATAATGTCTCAAATTCGAGGCTTAAAAATTAATGAATCTAGAACTAGGCATTACAAAGTTAATTATTCTTTTGTTGCAAATGTTCAAAAATGATTATCAATTGTAGCAATCTTGTTTTGTATTCTTTCTTGTTGTTGTTTAATTTACAATGTCATATTTTGAAATTGTAAGATTTTGATTCGAATATTTTTAAAAATTAATAATTTAAAATTGAATAAAATTGTATTGGAAAATTTCAAGAGTGAATAATAATTCAAAATAAAGTGTTAAAAATTAAACGATTTAAAATTAATCATTCAGATATTATATTGTTGAAAATCTAAATTTATTAACATTAAACTGTCTGAAATGGATACCTCAATAATTGAATCACTTTTTCAATTTGGAATTTGCTACAATAATTTAAGAGTTCTGAATTTGCGTGTAGAACGCTAAATTTTCAATTTTTTCCTTCCATAAGTCTTAATTTCTGATTAAAATTGAAATGGTTGATTTTTCAAAAGAATAATAAACTATTTAAAAATTATTAACTTTAAACGATTTAAATTTACATGAATTATTTTATTGATTTTTAATGAAGTTCAAATTCGTTTAATTTGCAATCTTCCGTGGTAATAATTTTTTCATTTCTAATGTTACCCATTTGAAATTACTTTTTATTTCGATTTTTTAAAGAATAAGTTCATTTTAATGGTTTATAATAAAAAATGTTTCTATTTTCAAAGGTAAAAATGACGGTGAATTTATGTTTTGATTTCAGGAAAATTTGTGCAATTTAGTTTTAAAATTAAAATGGTAAATTTTAAATCGCTTCGAATTGAGAATGATTTAAATTCAAAAGTTTTGAATGTTAAGTTATTCAATTGTTAACGCTTTTAATTAGATGTAACCCAATTTCAGTTTCTTTGGATTTTACATAATGAAACTTTCAAAATTCCAATATGAAATTGTGAAATTTCCAATTGAAAATTAAAAAATTGGAAATTTTGAACATTTTGGTATTGGCCTATTATTGAAAGATTTCTTTTTTAATGAACATTATTTTTTTTTTAAACTAAAATTTTAACTATTTCCTGTGAAGAATAATAGTTTCAGTTAAAATTTATCTCTTTAATTGGAAATTGAACCATTTGCTTAAAAAACTATATTTTTTCATTGAAACTTCAACTACTTTCTTGAAAATTAATTTTTTCAGTTGGAGGTTCATCTCTTTCATTGTAAATTTAATTATTTTGTTAAAAAAAATCTGTTTTAGTTGAAAAATCGTCTGCTTGGTTAGAAACTAATCTTGTTATTTTAAAATTTTCTCTTTTTAGTAAAAAATGTAACTGTTTGGTTGGAAATTAACTTTCTTTTTAAAATTTAAATTTTCTTTTGGCTTGAAAGTTCAAAAATTTTGAATGGAATTTTTTTTCTTTCTTACAATCAGAAATTTGTATTTGTTGAAAATTTGTCTTTTTGGCTTAATAATATATAATCAGGAAGCGGATTAAGGCCATTGTGAAGTTAGCTGGCGAGGGCAGCTTGGTTCTCACATGCGGACAGCCGAGTCGGCATGTGAGAGCCGAGCTGCTTTCGTAAACTAACTTCACATTGTTTTAGATCCGCACCCTGTTCATTATTTCAGTTTGACAATTGGACCAATTTTTTGAAAATTCGTTTTTCTTTGAAAATTATTCTTTCTTTTTGCTAAAAATTACATGTTCCGTCTCGGGTCTAAAAAATGAAGGATGGAAAGGAATAAAAGGTGCTATGTGACAAAAAGGCAATTGTTGAAAATACAACTATCTTCGAAAGCATTCGTCTTTTTGACTTAAAAATTTAACTATCTGTTTAAAATTTTCTCTTTGTGGGTTCTTTCCAAAATTTAATAATTTTGTTGAAAATTCAAGTATTTTGGTATAAATTCTTTCAATTAAAAATTCTCAAAAATCTTGGTCGAAAATTCAACTGTTTTATTAAAGATTCGTCTATTTGGTCAGAAAATTCGTCTCTTTGTATTCAACATTTGTTGTTGAAATTTATAATGTTTTTTAAAAATTCAATTATTAGGTTGGAAATGTAACTGTTTTTGTTTGAGTTCTCCAAAAGATTATACCTGTAACAAAGTTTATAGTATGGCCAAAAATATATTATGGGACTCAATAGTACAATGTTAGAAAAAAATTACAAAATTCAGAAAAATGCGATATCATAAAATTTGAAACATTTAAAAATTTACAACTGACAAATTGTCGTTAGTAATTTTTTAAACCAAGCTAATAAACACATGCATATTTTGGCTATTTTTCAATTAATAGGATCAATTTTTTTACGAAATAAATTAAAAATGTCTGACTGAGAACCTTTCGTTATGAAACTTCCAAATCTTACAACAATTCTTAACTAAGAAAAGAATTTTTACAAACAAATGCACATTTAGACTAAATTTCTATAAATAGGCACAATTTTCTCACGAAATCAATTCAAAATGTCTTTTTGAAGATTTTTTGTTATCACACCTGTTGTCACATTCTTCTTTGTAGGTAGAAGCTTCATGTATTTAGTTAAAAATTAACCTATTTTTTCAAATTTTAATTATTTTGTTGAAAATTAATCTTTTTCGGTCGAAAATTCAATTGTTTTCTTGAACATTCGTCGATTTAAACAGAAAATTTATCCTTTTGGATTCATCTTTTGCTGTTAAAAATTATGCTATTTTGTGAAAAATTGAGCTATTTGGTTGAAAATGTAACTCTTTTTGGTTGAATTTCCAGAAAGATTATATCTGGAACAAAGTTTATATAGGATTTATGGGATCTTATAGAAAATTGAATTAAAAAAAAAAATTGTTTGACCGCTTTTGATCAATATCAAAAATGAAAAATCCGAAATGTTGAAATATTTTTCACTACCAGTTTTTAATACTCAAATTAATTTTTTTAGGGAGACAATACCAGGACAAGACAGCTTTTAGATCGACTGTCGGCACGAAAGAAAATCTACGTCGTGGCTGCAACTTATCGAGAAAAATTGATAGTGAGATTCGTAATCGGCAGCCGGTTTTGTCAGGAAGAAGACATTCACTTTGCCTGGAATGAAATCAGTGGACAAGCTTCCGAGGTTTTAAATTCTTCCAAACCTGCTTTGACGATTTTGAATAGAGAAAATGAAACTTTGACTAAAGAAAATGGGGACATGGTGACTAACTTCGAAGGCCTCAAACTTGAATCACAGAAAAAATCTCAAAAAATTGTTTAGGATAAGAGAAAAAAAGCTGTACATATGAAATCTATATGTCAATATTTTTTTTTGTGTAAAAAAATCCTCTTATCGTTTCTCCAGAAGACGAGAAAGAAAGAAAAATAATTCCAGGCAATTGGAATTTTGGTAGAAACTTCTTTCTACTCCTGAATTCTCAAATGTAGTTTTTAGATTCTCTTTCCTTAGAGAAATGAACGTATTATGGATTCAGTACAAAAAAGAGAAGAAAAGATTATTATATTTTTACATTCTCATCCAGAGAAGGTATTAGATTTGTGTAAAATTTGACCCACCCGGTTTTTGTCAAATGTCCACGTTTTGAGACCCCCTGAACCCAAAAAACTGGTTTTTACGAATGTGTCTGTCTGTCTGTCCGTCCGTCTGTATGTATGTCTGTCTTTCTATGAACACGATAATTTTCGAAAGAATCGATCGATTCAATGGTCCTTTGTTTATACTCTTTTAGTCCCCTAAACTGAAGGTCAAGTTCGTTAGTTAGCCATTTTGGATGAAAATTCAAAAAGTAAGAGCATTTTGAAAATTTTTCAGACTTTTTTTTCAAAATTTGAAAATTATATGTTCATAGATTTTTTATAAGTATTTTTAGATTACTTTTCAACCATCGCAGATTTTCGGCATCATACGTTGTTCTCTCTATAGTCTCGCTTTATAACAAAGCTTCTTGTGATAAAAATACTTGATAAATAGTGTAAATAGAATAGAAAGATGTTTCATTGTTATTTTAAGTTGATACAAATATAGATGTTATCATTATAGTTATTACAATATTATATTATTTATAATAATAAAAGAAGAATATAAAAGTTTATGCATTTCTTATTTAGGTCCATTTTGTGTTACCAGATATTATTCCAATAAAAGTTATAATGTTTTTAGTAAAGTAGTAAACGAACATGTGCGCTATTTACACGATTATTATTATCTTTTTTGCTTCATCTGATTTTTAGAATAAGATATAAAATTAATATCAATAAGAAATGATTGTATTTTTCATTATCTAAAATATTAGAAAAGGTAAGCGAGGACCATATTTGTGAGAATTGATAAAGTTGATGTCTTAGCTTCAGAATCAATAAAAAATATTTTTATATAGCCAACCAAATCGTTGCATTTTTTTTCTCAAAAATATTATTTTCGAGGAAAAACCATAGCATAACTCAAATGATTTTTGTTCAATATGATTGATTTGCGGGAAAAGATGTTAACATAACATAAAATTGTTCAAAAATTGTAAATTTTCTTTGAAATCTATACCGATTTGCGGTGAAAAGCACGAACCGAACCTAAAATTGTTCGAAATGTTCTTCTTCTTTCTGGTAAAAAAACGTCAATAAAACCAAAAAATGTGATTCTGTTGGCTCTGAGTGATAATTTGAAGATTATGCTGAAAAATCTTATAATTTTTAAAATTAAAAATACCAATTTTTGAAGAACACTGACATAACATAATAAATACTTTTCTGAGATTGTAACTCTTCTTTTAATTCTAATGTTTTTTTTGTTCAAAATAATTGATTGCCGGTGAAAAACTGAAAATGTTAAAATAACCTCAAATTGTTCTAAAATGGTAAATCTCTAATCTGCTATACCGATTTCAGGTGAAGAACGCAACCATAACATAAAATTGTTCAACACATTTTTTACCTTTAAAATCCAATGATTTTTTTAATAAAAGTAATTATTTTCCCCACATTTGTGCACAGGCCTTTTTAAATTGGAGGTCTAAGCTTCGATGGCTGTAATTTGGTGAATGTGAATTCTCTTTTGTTAAAGCTCCTTCGGCTTTTACGAACACATTCTCATCACGTATCTAGTGCTTCGCACTCGATTTTGTCCGAAATATTACTAAATATCTTCAAACTGACAGGAATTACTTCTAACATTGCCATAAAATCCTGAAGATTCTTTTTTGAAAATTTTTGAAATATTTTGAATGTATTTAAATCTTTTTGAATATTATCTCAAAATTAACTTTTTAAGATAAAAAATTACTTCACATTTTCCAGGAATGTTAAGAAGTTTTTTCGTTACCTTACAAAATTTGAAAATTCTCAAAACACGTGAAAATTCTTGGGAAGATTTTTTTTTTTTGAAATCTTCAAAAACAATATAAAAAATGATTTGAAATTTTCCATGAATCTCGACAAGAATTTTTTATTATTTTAACACCTTTTAAAATTCTTAAAAAGCTCCTTTTCGAAATCTTGAACAATGAAAATTTGAACAAAAAAATCAAATCTGTAGAAGTTTGAAATTATTTTCGAATTGTTTCAAAATTTCTACATATTTCCTAAACTTACTCGATTTTTTTTTCAGTTCCGTAATCTTGCGAAACTGCAAAATTTTCCTTCAAAATCTTCCACATTATTTTTCAGAATTTTAGGAAACGTTTTGAAATATTTTTTAGTTTTCTCTTCGAATTCATTAAAAAAAATGTTATTCTCTTGAAAACCTTCGGAGTTTTAAAAAAGCTTCTAAATATTTTTCGAAACCTTTCAAAATCTATATTTTGTTTCAATTTTTTTTATTATTCTCAAGATTTCAATTATTTTCTAATCGTTTCAAAACATCTAACACTGAAAATTTTTAAATCCTACAGACACAAAATTTGTATCAATATACTTCAGATTCTTTTTCAAGCTATTTAAAAATTTTGAAACTTAAAATTAATCTTTTAATATAAAACCTGAATCATTGAACATTTTTCCAGAAATCTTATTGTCGATACCGGTAATTTTTTTGTTACCGCTATACCCACGACTTTCTTTTTACCGTTACCAAGAGTTTATATACTTCGTAAATTAAAATATTTTAAGTTTGGTCATAATTTTATTTTTCTCATCTCCTTAAGAGTGTGAAAAAATTATAAATTAGAGAGAGACAGAACAATGTTAAAAACAGAATTATTTTCCAATATTAAAAAAACACTTACAATTAAAAATGTTTTCTTTTATCAATAATGTGTCCAATGGTTTTTCGATGAGAAACTAATAAACTAGAGCTTTTGTTCAAATGAGTTGTTCATAACAAATAATTAAATAAATCTTTATGGAAAAAATTTGAAACAACAATTCTTAATAATTAAAACTCACTTTTCCGAGTGCAAAGGAAATATAATTGTTAAATTAAAATAATTTAATTTTTAATTTAATTTCAAAACAGATGAGATGGTCTTTCTTGAAAATAGAGAAATAAATTCTTTTTTATAAAATTAATGTTAGTACCATTGTAAAATCAATATGAAACGCTTCAAATTCATAAGATTTCAAGTCGAAATATATTGTATTTCCAATAAAATAGTTGAATTTTTACCCTAAAAATATTTTCTACAAATAAACAAGAATTTTCAACCCAAAAAAACATATTTTTAACAACAGAAAAATTCATTCTCAACAAAACAGTTGCAATAATAACCAAGTTAAACTTTCGCAAAAGAGACGAACTTTTCTCAGAATAGTTGAACCTTCAAACAAATAATTACATTTTCAAGAGAAAGTACGAATTTTTTGGACGACTGTAGAACAT
This sequence comes from Andricus quercusramuli, assembly GCA_932178445.1. Classification (NCBI taxonomy): domain Eukaryota; kingdom Metazoa; phylum Arthropoda; class Insecta; order Hymenoptera; family Cynipidae; genus Andricus; species Andricus quercusramuli. Next base: position 30,623 of record CAKNXH010064252.1, on the reverse strand, counting down.
TTAAAGAAAAAGTTACAATAATTTAAGCAAAGATATAAATCTTTAAAAAATGTATTTTTCAGAGAACTGTTTAATTTTGAAGCACAAAATATGTTTTGTCAACAAAAAAGGTAATTTTCTACAAAATAGTTACATCTTGAAAAAAATTGTTCAATTCTTAACCAAAAATTTAAATTTTCATCCAGAATAGTTAAATTTTCGACCAAAGATATGCATTTGTAATAACAAATATGAATTTTCAACAAAAAAGTTAATTTTCAAACATAAAGTTAAATTTTCTACTAAAATGTTGATTTTTTAAGCCCCAAAGACGGATTTTGTACAATACAGTTGAATTTTCAGTCCTAAAATATACATTTAAAAAAAAGTAGTCGAATCCTCAACCAAAACAAAATACTTTTCAAACCAAGGAGATTAATTCTCCACCAAAAAGAGGAATTATCAACAAAAATATTTGAATTTTCAACTAGAATAAATAAATTTTAAATAAATTTAAATTAAAAAAAAAGTCGAATCCTCAATCAAATCAGAATATTTTTCAACCAAGAAGATTAATTTTCTACCAAAAAGAAGAATTTTCAACAAAATACGAGAATGATGAACTTTCATAAGGAAAGTAAATTGCCAACAAAGAATGATGACTACTTGACCAAATAGGTGAATTTCCAAAAAAAAGATGAGTTTAAAAAAAAAAATATATATATATATATTGAATCAGTTGAATTTAACAAAAAAGACAAATTTTCAACAATCTAGTTGCATCCTCAACCAAAAAGATGAATTCTGAACAAACAATATTAATTTTTCTCCCCGAAGAGACGAATTTCCAACCGAATAGTTTAATTTTCAACCGTATAGTTCAATTTCCTATATATTCGGAAGCGATTTTTCAAACGATGTTACTTTTTTTCCTAACTTAGATCTAATAAAATTTCGCAAAAATCTGTCGTTGCCGACTTTGAGAAAAGTTTTTACTTTTTTTTCATTCAATAACAATAGCAAAAAAAAATTTGTTTAGAAGAGTACCGGTTTTTTGTAAATACTCGGATTTAATCAGAAATACCTAGAATCAATGAAGCAACTATCCAGAAAAGTTGTTTAATACTATACCGATTCTTTAAAAATTTATTGAATTTGTTATAAACAAATAAGTGAGTGAAAATGGATTCATGGGGATTGGCAGTGAAACTAAATTTGAACAATGCATATACAAAAACCGCTTTTTATTGGAATTCATAAAAGATAATAAATAATTTATTTTATAAACAAATTTTATCATTAATTATCTACAGCAGGTATTTATGATGAAATAAATCAAGTTTTTTTTTACTGAATAGGCCAAAAATTATACAAAAATGTCACTCACTTGTCAGATTTAGTCATTCAATAACAATTGATGATTGTTTAAGCAAATTTAATTAACAAATTCACTATCTGGTTATTTTTCGTAGTACAAACTTGGGTTTTTCAACATAATGAAGTGTAAATAACTAATTTCCAGACCTGTAGAGAGCTTATGTAGCCATAAACAATTTTTATTGTTAATAGAAATTGTTTAAACAAGTTTTTCATCATATTAGTTCACATTTAAGCGAAAAACCAAGAAAAAGGGAACGAAAAAGAAGTTTCTAGAAAACAGGAGGAAAAGGAACAAATCTGAATAAAGAGGGGAATAGGGGAAAGAGAGTGCAGTAAGTTGGGCCACATTTTTCTTCATCGAATTTTTGTGCATATTGCCCAAAAATTTGTTCGAAACAATTCTCTTCAAGATTAGCCATAGAATAAGAATCAAAAATTATTTTTTAAATATCTTTCTGATAAGTCTGTTTATGGGGTCCCAAAAGAACTTTATAAGTAGAAAATTGGGTCTTGCGAGTTCTTGGTGCTAATTATTATTTTTTTCCTCTTTTAAATATAGAAATTGTTTTTATTGCATTAAGTATTACTTTTGATTAATAATTAGATGCCTAAATAAATGTTTCAAACAATTAAATATTATTTATAGCAATTTTTTCTTAGAATATAATGGGAAAGTCGTGATTTTTTCCCAATTTTTCACCCTTTTGCCTTTCAGTTAGAGCGAGGCAATAATGAATTTAATTTAAAATAAATAATGATTTCAACTATTCATTATTATTATTCAATTTTTTGTACACTTTTTAATTGGAGTGGGGTAATAATTGATTTAAGTAGACAAACATAATTGTTTAAATATATCATTTTTGTTTATAACTATCTTTCTTTTTAGTAATGCTAGCAAGTTGCGCTTTCTTCTAAAATTTTGCAGCTTTTTTTTACCTTCTATTTGAGAACAAATAATAAATATTAATATTAATTTAGAGAAAAAGGCTTTCAGTAACTACTTCCAGAAAAATTTACATTTTATATGATCCATATAGAAAATTTGGAGTATATTCCAAATATCTGTTTTTTTCTAGAAAAATCTATTTCAAAAAAAGAAAATGATTGTTTGAAAAGTATTCTCTCAAACGTGCATGCATCATTTGTTCATTACCAAGAAGCCAAGACGAATTAAAAACTTTCAGGAGAACTCGCAACTTTCTAGCAATTATCTAAGAGAAGATAGTTATAAACAATGAGGAATTATTTAAAAAATCATGTTTTTGGATTTGCACTAATTATTATCTAACTAATTAAGAAGTGGACAAAAGCTCAACAATTTCAGAAAAAACCGCAACTATATAGTATTAATATAGGAGAAGATAATTATAAACAATAATAATTTTTGAAAGAATTATTTTTTTTACGAAACTTTACTAACCATACAACGGTACAGTGCAATGATAACTTAATGAGTTTGAAAATCAATTTTATATTTCAGACTTCACATTCTTTCCCCTATTACCTCCTTTTTCCTTTTTTTTTTAAAGAATTCTTCTTTTTCTCTCTGTTTCAAAGAAACGTCTTCTTTTTCCGTTTTTTTACTTTAATGCAGCCTTTCATATTTCTGGTTTAAAATTCATTAAGTCGTATGAAAATTTTTACTATTTGGTTGAAAATTGAATTATTTTATTCAAAATCTTTTCCGTCTTGTTAAAATGGAATCTTTTTTGTCAAAAATTCAAATAATTGGTTGGAAGTTCAACTACTTCGCTAAAAATTCATTTTTTTGTGGAAGTTTTATTTCTGGTTAAAATTTCGCTAATTTGTTGCAAATAAGTTTCGTTTTTTTATTTGAAAGTTAATCTTGGTCGAAAATTCATCCTTTGGTTGAAAATTCACTTATTTTTGTATAAAATTCAACTGCTTCTTTGAAAACTGATATTTCTCAGTTGAAAATTCAACTATTTGGTGGAGAGAAGGAAATTGAACTATTCGGTTGAAAATGAATCTTTTTGTTGAAAATTCGTGTTCTTATTTTAGCCAAGAATTACTTTTTTTATCTGAAAATTTAACTATTCCAGTTTTGGTTAGTAATTTATCTTTTGTAGATTCAAAAATGTACTGTTTGGTAGAAAATTGATGTGATTTGTTGAAAATTAAACTTTTTGGTTAGAAAATTACTTTTTTTGTTATTAAAATTTAATCTTCGTGTTTGAGGATTCAATTATTTAGTTGAAAATTCGTATTTTTGGCTTAACTCAAGTGGTTGAAAATTACTTTTTCAATCTATAAATTTTACGGTTCCATTCTCGGTTCAACATATATTTTTTATTTAAAAATGTACCATTTGGTTGTAAATTAATCTTCCTTGGTTGAAAATTCGTTCTTTGGCTTGAAATTCTACTGTTTTGGTTTGAAAATTTGTCCCGTAGGCTGAAAATGCATCTTTGTAGGTAAAAATATTATAAATCATGACAAAATATACAATACAATACAAAACAATATATAATATGATAATTGTGCCCGCCAACTAATATTTTAAATATGAATTTATAATAGAAAAAAGAACATATGTAAATGTTGATAAGTTCATTCTATTGATTTTTGTTTTTCTGTCCTAATATTTGAATTCAAAGACCGAAGTGTCAATAAAGGATTGATTACTATTTTTAAAGAGACGTGTGTGCTTATTTTCGACAACATATTAATGGTCCTTCGAGTCGAATCAGAATCCAGCGCTAAGGAAATACTGGGAAATCCTGAAATCTGCTTTATGGAGTTATCTGCAAAATTCCATTCAATTCCTTCAAGACATCCACATAATTCTTTACGGTAACTTAGCGAGAGGAAATTTTGTGAGAAGGAATATCCGTAAGTTTGACACTTTCAATTTTGAAAAGAACGATCAAAAGTATCTAGGTCATATAAAAGCTGTAGAATCCTTGGTATCACCAAGTCGATTATCAGAAATTGCAAATTTATTTCAAGTGAGTAGGAACTCAGATTCGTTAGTAGAAAATATAGTGGATTTTTTCATGGTTGAAAAATCACCGAAACCATTAACCACGATACGACATTACGAATCAAATTCATTATGTACAAGGTCAAGAGCTTCAAATATCAGTATATACTCCAATTTTTCACACAAATCTGCTGTAGAAATTGAATTTAATCTCGCACGTAAACAATTAGAAATTAAAAAAAATTTTGTTATCGAACAGGAGGAAGTTTTAACCTGCCAGGAAAACATTTTAGCTCTGGAGATGGAAATCAACGATTTAATATGTGATGGTTCCGTACCTCAAGATGTTATTAAAGCTAAAGAAAAACAACTGGGTTTTAAACAAAAAGAACTAGAAATTAAGCAGAAACGTCTGTCAGGTCAAGAAATGCTGATGGAGGCATTAGCGAAGCAAGCAGCAGCTATGGAAAAAGATTCTGTGGAGATGCATCTGGATAGACGAAGTGAATGCAGTTTAAAATCTAATAGGAGATCTGAAATTCAATCTTGGTTAGAAGACGTTGATGAGCAAGGAAGGAAAGAAGATTTGGAAAACGTAAGAAAAGAACTATTTTCAGAATCTACAAAAATGAAAACTTTTGAAACGAATAACGGAGTGGAAGATTTGACCAGAAATGTAAATCGGATGCTCGCCCGTCAAACAATCGGAAGCGAATTAGGACAATTTGATGGATCTTCGATGCTACATTGGCCAGCATTCATATCACGGTATAAGTTGTCATCTGATTCATGTGGATTTTCACCTGCAGAAAATATTCTTCGCCTAGAGAAAAGTTTGACTGGAGAAGCAAGATCAAAAGTGGAAATGCTATTGGTCACATCCAAGAATCCAGATGTGATTATTTGAAGTATTAGATTCAATATACGGAAAACCAGAACGAATCGTTTCAGAAATAATTGCGACAGCTAAAAAGATTTCAAAAGTTGAAGAATTGAAAGACTTTGACGACTTTAGTTGCTCAGTAAGGAACATCGTAGCTGCAATAGAAAACATTGACAGCGAATTCGTCAGTAAGAAAAGTGTGCTGTCAATCCTTGTAAATAAATTACCACTCCATTTATCAGTCCAATGGGGAAGTCACCTCGTCGATAATAAAATTTCAACAAGTTCCGCAACTTTAAACGAATTTTCCAAATGGACACGAAAAATGGCTGAAATTTTTTCGAGAATTTCTTCATCGACTGAAAATTCATTTATTTCTTCTGGTCGAGATTTAACAACAGAAACACGTATGAGAGAAGTTAAAGGACGAAAGGTCAATGATCCGAAATCTTGTCCAGCTTGCAACGAGGGATCTCATACTCTCGAATCATGCCCAACTTTTAAGAAAGCAGACATTAAACAAAGATGGAAGATGGCGGAAAAAGTGAAAGTGTGCTTTTGCTGTCTTCACAAACATGTCGAAAAATGTCAGAAAAGAAAGGCTTGTGGAATCAACAATTGCGAACGATTTCATCATCGGATGCTGCATAAAATGATCAGTGATAAAGATGCAAAAATAGCAAATATCAATGCCACATATGAAGTACAAGATGGAGTGATTTTGAAGATTATTCCAGTTCAACTTCAAGGTCCTAAAGGTGTTTTTTCCAGTTTTGCTTACCTAGACGATGGAAGCACCACGACTCTCATCGACGAAGATTTCGCACAGCAGATGGGTTTAGACGGTCCAAATTCTCCACTGTGCTGCAAATGGGCAGGCGAATTTTATCGATATGATAATAAATCAAAAATTGTAAGCACCGAAATTTCAGGCATTCATTGTGACAATTTTTTCAAACTTAAAAAAATTAGAACAGTGAAAGACTTAGGATTGCCCGAACAAAAATGGGACATTAGTAAATTGAAAGATAATTATCCACATCTGAATAACGTAAATATCTCAATGTCGGAAGGAGGGAAACCGATCATTAATTGGTCAAGATAATGCTGATCTCCTTGTGTCTCGAGAAATAATTCAACCTTCAGAAAACACACCAATTATTTCAAAAACAAAGCTTGGGTGGATGGTTCATGGTCCAGTTGAATCCTCATCAAAAGGAGTTCACGGGTATCAGAATCCTGCAGTCACGCTTCTGTGTTGCTCGATGAATGAAGAGAACCTTCATGAAGAGGTTAAAAGATATTTTACCCTGGAAAATTTCGGAATAACTGCCTCAAAATTCAACAAAGGTCAAACCGTCGAAGATGAGAGATCCATCCAGATTGCCACGTCATCTATAAAAAATATCGAGAAAAGATACGAAATTAATCAAATTTGGAAGTCGGATCAACCTGATTTTCCGGACAGTGAGAAGATGGCTTTACACAGACTGAAATATTTAGAAACCAAGTTAAAAAAGGATACTCAACTTGGAAGTACCTACTGTGCCGAGGTTCAAAAATTAGAAGAAAAAGGTTACTCAATACTTGTCAGTCCAGAAGAAATAAAGAACCGGAAAAAGAAATGGTTTCTTCCTCATTTTCCAGCTATTAACGTGAATAAGCCTGGAAAAGTAAGACTTGTTCATGATGCAGCTGCAAAGGTAAATGGAAAATGTTTGAATGATCTTATTCTTACTGGACCAGACTGGTTAATATCACTATTTAACATGTTGATCAAATTTAGAGCAAACAGGATAGCCTTTACAGCTGATATCGGCGGGATTTAAAGACAGATGAAAGACCCAAGATATATCGAATGACAGCTATGCTATTTGGAGCATCATCGTCTCCATTCTTAGCATAATTCGTTAAAAATTACAACGCCAAGCAATTCGAGGAAGCATACCCAGAAGCAGCAAACGCCATCATTAAAAATCATTACGTAGACGATTACATTCATGGAGCAGAAACTGAAGAAAATGCAATAAAGCTGATACGAGAAGTGATATTTATCCACGCAGAAGGAGGATTTGAATTGAGAAATTTTGTTAGTAATTCTATGGAAGTTTTGAAGAAAATTCCCGAACACCTCGTGGCTGAGGATATGCTAACTACCATGGATGCCAACAACGGATAGCGAGTACTCGGAATTATTTGGAAGGCAACGACAGACGAACTTATGTTCTCCCTGAACTTCTCAAAAATAGACAAAGCAATTATCACATGTTCAAGAATACCTACGAAAAGGGAGGTGCTGAAAGTAGCAATGTCGGTTTTCGATCCGATAGGGCTACTATCGCCAATTACAATTAAAGTTCGAATTTTACTCCGAGGGATTTGGAAAGCTAATATTGGTTGGGACGATGCAATAACTTGCAAAATGTTCAATACGTGGAAAAGATGGTTAAAAGAATTAATGGGAATCAAGGATTTGAAAATTCCCAGATTGTATTCATCAAAACTGCAGGACGCAAAGATCGTTCAGTTTCACACTTTTTGTGACGCCAGTGAAGAATCGTATTCATCGGCTGTGTATTTGCGAATCGAAGACGAAAATGGAGTTGACGTTGTTTTAGTAGCTTCAAAGGCAAGAGTGTCTCCTTTACGTGAACTGACGATACCAAAACTGGAACTGTTAGCAGCAGTTTTAGGTGTTAGACTCGCAAAGGTAACAGGAGAAGCTTTTGAGTCAACAATTAACTCAAGACATTTCTGGTCTGATAATAGGACAGTTCTTCAATGGATGCAAACTGAAAATAAACTTCCGTGTTTCGTAGCGTCTCGAATTGGTGAGATTTTAGAGTCGTCCAACCTCGAAGAGTGGCACTGGGTTCCAACAGATAAAAATGTGGCTGACGACTGCACAAGAGATGTCCCAACGAATAATTATAATGATTATTATATTGATAACGCAAGACTACCTGAGAAAAATCGAAAATTTTCTTCATTAGAAGTTAATGAATTGGAATGGGCTGAGCAGAAATGGTGGAAATCTGTTCAGAAACAATGTTTTCCAGAGGACTTTCAGAACATCAAAACAAGAGAATTAAAGAAAAAAGTAAAGAAGAATGGGAAACTAAATAGTCTCAACCTATATTTCGATGAAGAACTTGGAGTACTAAGGATATCTGGAAGACTTGAACACGCAGATTGTCTGGAAATGCAAACAAAGAGACCGATTTGTTTAGATGGAAATCATCCATATGTAAAAGCGATGATAAAACATTATCACGAGGAGAACGGACATCAAGGTACTGAGACAGTAATCAACGAGCTGAGAAAATCGTTCTGGATTACGAAAATACGTAGTTGCGTAAAAAATATCTGCTTTAATTGCATGATTTGCAAGAGAAGAAATTCAAAACCTGCACAACCTCAAATGGGACTTCTACCAAAAGAACGATTTCACATTCATGAAAAACCCTTCACGGCAACCGGAGTGGATTACTTTGGTCCCATGTACGTTAAAGTGGGTAGAAGAATCGAAAAACGATATGGCGTGCTCTTTACTTGTCTCACCATTCGTGCAATTCATGTAGAAATAGCCCGATCTTTGACAACGGATTCATGTATTATGGCAATACGTAGATTTATAGCCCGAAGAGGCAGGATTAAAAAGTTGTGGTCTGATAATGGAACGAATTTGAAATCAGCCAATCAAGAACTTCAGAACGCTTTAGAAGACATCGACCGCGAAAGAATGAAAGAAGGAATGACAAGGTTTAAAATCGAATGGAACTTCATCCCCCCAGCATCTCCTCATATGGGAGGATGTTGGGAGAGACAGATTGGATCCTTTAAACGGACTGTAAACGCGATTTTAAAAGAAAAACATCCTACAGATGAAGTTCTGCAAACTTTATTTGCCGAAGCTGAATACATCGTAAATAGTCGTCCACTAACGTACGCGTCAATGGATAGTAATGATCCTCCAAGTATTTCTCCGAATGATATTTTGATAGGTAATTCTTTTAAAATTGCAACTCCTGGATTATTCACCAAAGATGACGAGATTACTCGAAAGCAATGGCGAATATCGCAATATTTAGCGGATCAATTTTGGAAGAGATGGTTACGAGAATACTTACCGACGCTTTTAAATAGAAGAAAGTGGAGAGAAGAACAGCCAAATATCAAAGAAGGAGATTTAGTTCTCATACAAGACAAGGATATAATTCGAGCATCATGGCCGCTAGGATTTGTGATAAAGACGTTTCCTGGAAAGGATAACGTAGTAAGAGTTGCAGACGTCAAAACTGTCAATGGAGTATATCGTCGTCTAGTGACTAAACTACATACGCTGCAAGTTTTGTGATGACTACAGGAGTCATCACGGGGGGAGAATGTGCCCGCCAACTAATATTTTAAATATGAATTTATAATAGAAAAAAGAACATATGTAAATGTTGATAAGTTCATTCTATTGATTTTTGTTTTTCTGTCATAATATTTGAATTCAAAGACCGAAGTGTCAATAAAGGATTGATTACTATTTTTAAAAAGACGTGTGTGCTTATTTTCGACAACAATAATTTTAAAATATCAAATGATATAATTTTGAAATTAAGATGGGGTTTTAAATGGGAGAAGCTCGGTTTTCGAAAAAATGGGAAAAAGATGTATTTGTTATTAACTTTTATTAAATTAAAGTCTTGTCACTCCATAAGGAATATTTGAGAAAAAATTTTCATCCAATAACTGTTAATGTTGACACCCAAAAACAGTATTTGTTTGAAAATTTTTCAACATTAAATATTTTCTAATCATTGATGATATTTTGTCGACGAGGGTAATTAATTAATTAATTATTTTTATTTGACGTGTGAAAAGTTTCCCAGTAGTTCTTACTAATTTTTAATTGTTTAAATATTTAATATTTCTTTAAATAATTTTTTCGAAAAATCGTGAAAAGATACTATTTTTCGGGATAAATTATACAGTTGATGAAAGTGAAAAATAATAATTTTCGTTCAACATATTTTGCAATTTTTGAAACAATTTCTGTTTTTACCATTTTTTTCACTAAATCTTGAAAAGTTAATATTTTTTTTCATTAATGACAAAATTAACGAATTTTAAGAGAAATATTTTTTTAAGGCTTTTTGGCAATTGTTTAAACAATTGTCACTTGCTTATGCAATTTTTTCCCTGTCTATCGTGAGATTTTATTATTCTGTGGGATTAGTGAGGTAGTTAATGAATGTTAATGAATTAATGAATGTTAATGAATGTTAATGGATGTTAATGAATGTCAATGAAAAAAAAAAAAATTGATTAGCATTTCGAACTCGAAAGTTCATTGCCTCACTACCCGATTCGGGTAGTGTTTCTAGGTGGATAAATACTACCAGTGTGGGTCCACCACACCCACGACGGGCCAACACCACGCACTATTCCCCGAACGGTCACCCATCCAAGTACTAACCGCGCCCAACGCTGCTTAACTTCAGTGATCTTACGGGAACTGGTGTTTTCAGCGTGGTATTGCCGTTGGCAATATGTTAATGAATGTTAATGAATGCATGAAAAAATTTAATTTTAAATTGAAATTACTTAAATGTTGAAGATGATAAATATGATATTATTAAGTATCATTATATGTAGTATCAAGTGAAATTTGAAGTGATAACATAGCTTTTTTGACTAAAAAGTGTAATTTCTGTCAAGAAAATCACTTTCGTTCTCACAGTTCAAAATCACAGCATTTTAAATTTGCAAAGAATATTGTGATCTAATTTGTTCTTAATTTTTTTTTTATTTCAATTCTTTTAATTTATTTTTTTTTTCTAATTGGAAATTTTCAAAATCCGATAATCCGAAATAAAAAAGTGTGTAATGGAAAATTAGCTAGATTCAAAACTAATTTACTCTGCCATACTTCATGGTTGAAAATTCAACTGTCTTGAATTTTCGTTTGCTTCTTCTATTTCGTTTAAAAAATAATTTCATTCTCTGAAAATTCCACCTTTTTTGTTTGAAAATGAAATGTCTGGTTACAAATTATTCTGATTTGGTTGAAAATTATATCTTTTATTGAAAAATCAATTGTTTTGTAGAAACTTCCTATTTTTGGCTAGAAATTTCAACAAATGAGTAAAAAAATCAACTATATTGTGGAAAATTTATATGTTTTGTTTAAAATTCGTCCATTTTGGTAAAATATCAATTTTTTGTTTGTTAAAAATACAACTGTTTGGTGTAAAATTAATCTCTTTTTTCCCTTAATGTTTAAATATACTATTGAAGCTTTTTTATAATAGCGATCATGTGCACATTTTAATTTGAGATTTAATTGCAATATTCTAAATATTTGTCATCCTAGGTCGAAAGAGAACAACTTTTCGGCTGCAAAACCTGTATAAAATTTCTGTAGATAATTAGTAGGAAACTAAAACTACCACAAAATAAACAATATACAATGAAATACAAAAAAAGTACGGATTTTTTTTTTCAATAACAGAAAAAAGTTATAATTTCCTGTAATTTATTGTATTCATTATTATATTATTATATTGTATTAAACATTTTTTCCACCAGGGTTGTTGAATAAATTTCTTTGAAATATTTCTTCTGGTGCCCAGGTTATGAATTTTTCATCTCATATGTTATACATTTTCAGTCATTTGTATATGGAAGGTCTAACAATTTTCTCAATTCTTACAAAAAATGTTTACAGGTACAATCATGCTCTTATATCTGCCTGCTCATAAGGTATTCTACTATTTATGACTTTTACAAAAGATATTTCTCTGAAACTAATATGTATATTTAAAAAAAAGTCGAAAACTACGAAAATATCATATTTTACATACATTTAATGCTCGCAACCTCTAACATTCTTATATTTTTAATCATTTTTACTAATTAATTAATTATTATCTTGATTAAAATTAGGAGAGAATTTTTTCATCCAGAGCAACAAGCTGTCCCGATACGGCAGTCGGAAAATAAAAAAAAGACAAGATTTTTAGGAACCACCCTTACATATCCTTATAATGGAAATAATTTCCAAACCATTTTATCATAAATAGTGTGTATATTACGATGATTTTTTTTAATCCAACTTCGCATCCCTAAAAATTGTTCCTCTTGCTGAGAAAATTACCTCTAATTTGTTTCAGAATTTTAAATATATATATATAGAGGTCGCTCAAGGCCATTTTATGGCAAAAATGGCCATTCTTGAATAAATTGACGCTATTTATTGATTATTAATTTCTGGCGCGTTCGAATTGCGTTCTTTACAATTTAATATTGCACTCAGTTTTTTTTAGATCTTACAACAACAATCAAAGGTCGCTAAAGGCCATTTTCGGGCAAAAATGGCCATTCCTAATTGAATTGATGCTATTTATTGATTACTAATTTCTGGCGCGTTTAAATTTGTGTTCTTTACAGTAACATTTTTGGTTGAGGATTAAACTATTTTGTTGAAAATTCGTCCTTTTCTGTGAAAAATTCAATTGTTTTGTGGAAAATTCATCTTTTTGACTCGGAAATTTAATAATTTGGTAGAAAATTAAATTATTTGGTTGAAAATGAACTTTTTGTTAAAAATTCAAATTTTTGATTGAAAATTTTTAATATATGCCCAAAAATTGAACTATTTTTATATAAATTTAACTATTTGACAGGAAATCAACTTTTTTTGTTGAAAAATCATATTTTCGTGTTTAAAATTCAACTTTCTTGTAACTGATTTATTATTTTGACTTAAAAATTCATCAATTTGGTTGAAAATTTATGTTTTTTTTGAATTCGTCTTTTGTGATACAACTGTAAGTTTCATGGTAAAAAATTCATTTTTTTATGAATATTCAATTATTTTATTGAGAATCAATCTTTTTCAGTTGAAAGTTGAACTACTTTTTTTTAACATTATTTTTCTAAGATTCACCATTTGGTTGAAAATTTATCTTTTTTTTTTTGTTACAAATTCGGGTTCTTATTTTGGTTAAAAATTATTTCTTCAATTTGAAGATTTTATTATTCAATTTTAGGGTGGAAATTGATCATGTATGAGTTAAAAAAACCTATTTGGTAGAAAATTCATCTGTTTTATTAAAAATTCATTGGTTTGGTTCAGAATTCAATCATTTGGTTAAAAAGTCGACCAATTGGTTTAAAATGCGTAATAATTCATTTTTTGGCAGAAAATTCATATTCTAAAGTAGAAAAGTTATCTTTAAAAACTTTATTTTATTGAAAATCCGTTCTTTTTTATTTGGAGTTAACGTTTTACCTGAAAATTTAACTTTTCCGTTTTTGAGTTGAAGTTAGCTTGCATTTTTAACAATTTGGTTGTTACGCTACAATTAGGTTAAAAATTAATTTCGTGGTTGTTTAAGATTCGTCTTTTTGGGTTGAAAATTAATCTCTTTTGGTTGAAAATTTAACAAGAATTAAACAAATTACACACATAGAATTATTTTTGTCTACAAATATGTATACCTCCGAGTATTTGTTTGAATAAATTGTATATGACAATTCAGTTAAATTTTGAAAACAATTTTGATGGGCTTCAAATCTATATACTTTAGTTCTGATTAAGAAAAAATCTAATTAAGATATTTGTGTAAGAAATTTCAGGAACTATTTCATCAGCTTTTATCTTTCCCACGTGTCTTCTGCTTGAATAGAAAGTGATAAATTTGGAATTTCTTCCTTATAGAATAATCTACTGTTAAATAAAGTCCACTTTTTATTCATTGATTGATAACTTATTTTCAAATTGACAAAAAAAGTATAACACGTTTCTTCAGCTGAAAGGGAAAAAGATTTAAAATTCTGTTTGCGAAATGAAATAATCAATGTGATTATTTTCGAAAGTTACATCATGCAATTATGAACAATCTTGAATGCACCTTTTATCCTAATTGTTTTAAATGTTTAATATTCTTGTATACAGGAAGCGATTCAATAAAAATATAAAAACATTAATAAGGCACACATGATATACATAACTAAAGTGTGTCCGAACGAAAGTTAATTTTTTTCAGTTCCAGGATCGAGTTGGGCATCTGGAAACGTGGGAAAATTCAGGTAGACCGGCTGTCATTCAGGCCAGTTTGATGGAGAAATCAAAATATATTAAAACTCAATTCCTAAGTAGATTGAGTAATGAATAACCATTTAAAAGATATTATCGTTCTGAGAAACAATTTTAAAAAAATTTGGTAGGCTAGTGTCAAATATTTCTCCAGGTGTGATTTTTAATCCTAAGCCAAGTTTATTTTGTGTTTATTTAGAAATGAATCTGAAGGTGGGAACGGGAAAGGGTTTTTCTGCGTTTATTTAGTAAAAAAATTCAAGGATTGGATCGGAAAAGCGTTTTTTATGGTTAATTATTAAGAAATTATCTAATTGGATCATGAAAATTCTTTTATCGCGTTTAATTATAAATAAATTCAAAGGGTTGATCGGGAAGGGAGTTATGTGTTTAATTATCAAGAAATTCTCTTATTGGTTCGAGAAAGGGCTTATTTTATGTTTATTTAGAAATAAATGATCTAGCTGGGTCAAGAAAGGGCTTATATTATATTTATTTATCAATAAATTATCTAGATTAATCGAAGAAAAGGGCCTATTTTGGGTATAATTAGAAATAGAATCAAAGATTGGAACAGGAAAGACGTTTTTTAATGTTCATTCATTGAAAAATTAAAGAGTTGGATCAGGAAAGGGCTTATTTTGTGTTTAATCAGGTTTTGTTTGAAGATTAGTCTTTAAGGTTTAAACTTCGATCATTGGGCTGAAAATGTACATTTTTACGTTAAATCAACGTATACCAACAGCTGAAAATTATTGAATAACTAAAACACCAAAATCACCTGGAAAAGTCCTGGAATTTTTTGTTCAAAAAACGCTAGACACCCTGAGTTTAATTATCAAGAAAATGTCAAGTTGGATGGAGAATGACTTATTTTGTGTTTGATTAGAAATAAATTGAAGGCTTGGATCGCGAAAACCGTTTTTTATGGTTATTTATTAACAAATTCATGAGTTAGATCGGAAGAGAGCAAACTTTTTACTTAATTATCATGAAGTTTCATTATATATAAACACGGGTAAAGATTTTTAATGAGTTTATTTCTTGAAAAATTCAAAAGTTGCATCAAGAAAGGGTTTCTTTTTTGTTTAATTATTGGAAAATTATACAGCTGGATCGGGCAAAAATGGTTTATTTTGTGTCCAATTAAAAATAAATTCAAGGTTTGGAAAGTAAAAGGCCTTTTTTAATGATAATTTATTTAAAAATTTGAGAGTTGGTTCGGAAAAGGGCTTTTTTTAGTTTAATTATCAATAACTTACCTAGTACCATCGGAAAAGGGCTTATTTTGCGTTGAATTAGAAATAAACTTAAAAGTTGCATCGTTAAAACCGTTTTTTATGTGCATTCATAAACAAATGCAAGATTTGTGTCGGAGAAGAATATTTTTTTTCAATTATCAAGAAATTATATCTATTTGGGTTAGGAAAGTGCTTATATTGACTTTAGTGATCAAGAAATTTTCTAGTTAGATCGGGAAGGGGCTTATTTCGTGCTTATTAACCAATGGATGATCTAGATGGATGTGTCAAGGGCTTATTCTATGTTAAAGTAAAAATAAATTTAAGGATTGGATCAGGAAAAGCGTTTTTGTGATTAACAGGGTAATCCACTAATTCATTTTAGCATATTAGAGCATATGCTCTTAAATCACTAATAATACCAGTATACTGTAAAAAATACCTTTTTTCGAATTTATATTTGAAAAAGAAAAATGTGTACACATTTAAAATTTGAATTGAGTACCTTATTTTGTATTTATTCCCAAAAAATTATCCAATTGGATGGAGAAAGGGCTAATGTTATGTTTAATTAGAAATAAATAAAAAGTTTGAATTGGATAATAATTTCGATTAATTTTAATTTTAATTATCAAAAATTATCTAGTTCGATTAGGTAGGGCTAATTTTGTGTTTAATTACCAAACAAATATCTGATTGGATGGGGAAGGGCTTATTCAGTGTTAATCAAAAATAAAGCCAAAGGTTGAGTCAGAAAAGGGGTTTTTTAATGTTTATCTATTACAAAATTTAATATTCCTACGTTTGAAAAATGCTGCTACTTAATCCAAAACTCAATTGAATTAAGTCATAACTTTAAAATAAAAATGTTTTATTAACAGCACTCGTACTTCAAATGTCGATAAAGATGAACTAAACTTTGCTTTCTAAACATGTTCAATACCGTGAAATTAATAAAAGTTCACATAATTATTGTTCTTTGCGTGTGCCTAGAAAGTATGCAGAATGCAAATATCTACTTTTTTTCATGATTATAATTTATTGCACTGTTCTTACTATAAAATATACGAGACTGTCCAACCAGTGATACGTGTCCGGAGACTGGTACACTTACACTTATTTTGTGTTTAATTTCAAAACATTATATGTATAGTTGGATGGGAAAAGGATTTAATTTGTGTTTAAATGGAAAGAAATTCCATGGCCGAATCGAAAAATCTGCTTTTTAATGTTAATTTATCAACAAATTTGAGAGTTCGGTTACGGAACGGCTTATCTTGTGTTTAATGAGAAATACATTCAAGGGTTGGATCGGAAAAGGCTTTTTTCATTGGTATATCTATTAACGAATGTAAAAGAGGTACCAGGAAAGGGCTTATTTTGTATTTAAATATCACAAAATGATCTAATTGAATCTGGAAAGGCATTTTTTGATCTCCATTTATTCCCAAATTTAACAGTGGGCTTATTCTGTATTCAATTATTAAGAAATTATCCTGTCGGATGATAAAAGGGCTTATTTTGTGTTCGATTATCAAGAAACTTTCTAGTTGAATCAGGAAATTCGTTTTTTAATGTTTATATATAATTAAATTCAAAAGTTGGATCAGTAAAGGGATTATTTTGTGTTTCATTATTATCAAGAAGTTTCTAGTTGGATCGGGATAGAGCTTATTTTACGTTTAATGAAAAAAATTATCTACTTGGATTGGCAAACTGCTTTTTTTTGTTCAATTTAAGTTAAATTCGAATCCTTGATCGAAAAAGGTGTTTCTTAGTGTTATTTTATTGATAATTTTAAGAGTTGGATCAGGAAAGGGCTTATTTTGTGTTTAATTAGAAATACAATCAAGAGTTGAATCGGGAAAGGCTTTTTTAAATTATACCTTTAAACAAATTTAAGAGATGGGTCAGAAAGGGCTTATTTTGTATTTAATTATCAAGAAATTTTCTAGTTGGATCAAAAAACAGCTTATTTGGTGTTTAATTCAAAATAAATTTTAAGGCTTTATCGGGAAAGGCGTATGATAATGTACTTTTATTTAAAAAATTAAGGGTTGGATTGGGAAAAGAGCTTATTTTGTATTTGATTAGCAAGAAATTATCTAGTTGGATCGGGAAACTGCTTATTTTGTGTTTAATTTGGTACATAGGCTTGATCAAAAAAAGCATTTTTTGTTGTTTATTTATTTAAAAAAATAGAAGTTGGATCGGAAAAGACCTTTTCTGCATTTAATTATCAAGAAATTATCTAGGTGGATAGTAAAAGGGCTTATTTTACGTTTAATTAGAAATACATTCAAGGGATCGATCGTAAAAAACGTTCTTTAATGTTTATCAATTAAAACAACAATTTTTAATTGTATCTTTAAGGGGCTCATCTTGTGCTTAATCATGAAGAAATTATCTAGTTGGATCGGAAAGGGCTTATTTTGTGTTCAATCACACCGAAATGATCTGATTTGATGGAAAAATTGCTTATTTTGTGTTCAATTATCAATAAATCATTCAGTTAAATCAGTAAAGGATTTATTTATTTTTGTGATTAAAAATAAATTTGAAGTTTTGATCGGAAAAGGCATTTTTTAATATCCATTTATTGAAAAATTTAAGAGATGAATCAGAAAAGACCTTTTCTGTGTTGAATTATCAAAAAATTATCTAGTTGATCAGAGAAAGGGCTTATTATGTGTTAAATTATCCAGAAATTATCTATTTGGATCATGAAGGGGCTTATTTTGTATCTATTACAAGAAAATTATCTGGTTTGACGAGGAGAAGTCTTATTTTATGTGTTATAATCATGAAATTATATAGTTGGCTTGGAATAAGGCTTGTTTTGTGTTTAACTAGCAAAAAATGATCAAGATGAATCGAAACAAGGCTTATTTTGTATTTAATTAAAAAAACAGTCAGCGGATGAAACGGGAAAAAAGGTTCATTAATGTTCATCTAGTAAAACTATGTGAATTCGATCTCGAGTGTTTCCACTTTGTTTGTATTTATAATTATATGGTGCTCATTTCACGAGCACTTTGCTTCCCGTTAGCAAATGTATTTGCTTCCTCATAGAGGAAGCATTAGTTATTTTTTTCAATAATAGACAAACCAAAGTCTTCATTTTGCTCAATTTAAAAATAAAAATTTACCAAAAATGAAAAATTACAAAATAATACAAACAATGTTTTAAATACAAAGACAAATCAGACGAATTAAATCTTGCGTTCAAAATAATAATTTTTTGAGCTGGAAAAGGGAAAGGAAAAGTTCTGACGCACCCTATCCCTTTCCCAGATTTATGATTTCTTCACAAAAATGGTCATAATAATATTACTCTATTTGAAAAGTTATGATAAAAAAGTCTTTTCTATTCATACATCAACTTTAAATTATGTCAATGAAAAAAGTTTTTCTGTTTGAAACTGATGATTCAGATATTATAAATGAGCAGAACTTCCCTAATCTTCAATAAAGTGTATTATTATTATTATAGATCAATCGATTTGCCTCGAATCAAGAGATTTTTTCCGTTCTTGCATCAATTTTGAATTATGTTACTGAAAAAAGTTTTACTATGAAAAACCGTGTTTTCAAATATTATGCAATTTCACAATTTCCATACTCTTCAATTAAATGTATTAATATTATAGGTCAATCGATTCGTCTCGAATCAACACATCTTTTCTGTTCTTGCATCAACTTTGAATTATGTTAATGAAAACAGTTTTAATATAAAAAAACGATTCTCAAAATATATAAATAACCCTAACTTCCCTACTTTTGGATAAAATGCGTTATTCTTATAGGTCAATCGATTCGTTTCAAACCAAGGAATCTTTTATATTCTTGCATCAACTCTGAATTGTGCTAGTGAAAAAAGTTCTACTATAAAAAACCGATTTTTAAAATATATAAATTACCATAACTTCCCTACGCTTCAATAAACTGTATTGATGTTATAGGTCAATCCATTCGTCCCAAACCAAGGAATCTTTTACATTCTCGCATCAACTTTGAATTATGCTAATGAAAAAAGTTTTACTATAAAAAACCGTATTTTAAAATATTATGCATTGCCATAGCTTCCTTACTCTTCAATAACATTTATTAATATTATAGGTCAATCGATTCGACTCGAATCAACACACCTTTTCTGTTTTTGCATCAACTTTAAATTATGTTAATGAAAAAAGTTTTACTATAAAAAACCGATTTTCAAAATATATAAATTACCATAACTTCCCTACTCTTTGATAAAATGCATTATTATTATAGGTCAATCGATTCGTCCCAAACCAAGGAATCTTTTATATTCTTGCATCAACTTTGAATTATGCGAATGAAAAAAGTTCTACTATAAAAAACCGATTTTTAAAATATATAAATTACCATAACTTCCCTACGCTTCAATAAACTGTATTGATGTTATAGGTCAATCCATTCGTCCCAAACCAAGGAATCTTTTACATTCTTGCATCAACTTTGAATTATGCTAATGAAAAAAGTTTTACTATAAAAACCCGTGTTTTCAAATATTATGCAATTTCACAATTTCCATACTCTTCAATAAAATGTATTAATATTATAGGTCAATCGTTTCGTCTCAAATCAACACATCTTTTCTGCTCTTGCGTCAACTTTAAATTATGTTAATGAAAAAAGTTTTACTATAAAAACCCGATTTTCAAAATATATAAATTACCATAGCTTCCTTACTCTTCAATAACATTCATTAATATTATAGGTCAATCGATTCGACTCGAATCAACACACCTTTTCTGTTTTTGCATCAACTTTAAATTATGCTAATGAAAAAAGTTTTACTATAAAAACCCGATTTTCAAAATATATAAATTACCATAACTTCCCTACTCTTCAATAAAATGTATTAATATTATAGGCCAATCGATCCGTCCCAAACCAAGGAATCTTTTATATTCTTGCATCAACTTTGAATTATGCGAATGAAAAAAGTTTTACTATAAAAAACCGATTTTAAATATATTATTGAGTGCTAGAAAAAATGCAATAAATATTTTTAGAAATCCTTCGGTCAGTTTCAAGATATTGGTAAGGAAAATAAGCTCTCCAAATTTCATCAATTTATCTGCAACCGTTTTCTAGTTATTGTGTTCACAAAAAAGCGTGACATCCACACATCCACACATCCACACACACATCCACACACACATCCACACATCCACACACACATCCACACATCCACACATCCACACACACACATCCGGACAATTGCTTAGAACATTGTATTAGACATTTTTAAATTAGGGAGGGTTTAATTAAATGAATTTAAAAATTTTGAAAAATGTCACCATTACAAAGCTTCCTCTATGAGGAAGCAAAATTAGAAAATTCTATCGGGAAACGGCTTATTTTGTGTTATATTATCAAAAAATTATCAAGTTGGATAAAAAAGAGACTTATTTTGTATCTAATTACAAGCAAAGTATCTGGATGGACGAAGAGAAGGCTTATTTTATGTATAATAATAATGAAATTATCTAATTGGATTGGAAAGAGGCTTATTTTGTGTTTAACTATCAAGCAATCATCTAGATGGATCGAGGAAAGGCTTATTTTGTTCTAAATTATCAAGAAATTATCTAGTTGGATCAAAAAAGGGGTTATTTTTTATCTAATTACAAGAAAAGTATCTGGTCGGACTGGGAGAAGGCTTATTCTATGTGTAATAATCATAAAATTATCTAGTTGAATCGAAAAAGGCTTATTCCGCGTTTAGCCATCAAAAAACCATCTAGATAGATCGAAAAAAGGCTTATTTTGTGTTTAATTAGAAAAACAGTCAAGAGATGAAACGGGAAAGACGTTTAATAATGTGCATCTAATAAAAAAATTAAAAAATCCCATCGCAAACGGGCTTATTTTGTGTTATATTAACAAACAAATTATCAAATTGGATCAAAAAGAGAATTATTTCGTATCTAATTACAAGGAAAGTATCTGGATGGACGGATAGAAGGCTTATTTCATGTGTGATACTCATGAAATCATCTAGTTGGATCGGAAAAAGGCTTATTTTGTGTTTAACTATCAAGAAATTATCTAGATGGATCGGGGAAAGGCTCATTTTGTTCTAAATTATCAAGAAATTATCTAGTTGGATCGGAAAAAGGCTTATTTTGTGTTTAGCTAT
>CAKNXH010064250.1:40984-60049 GCA_932178445.1 Andricus quercusramuli | reverse complement strand
ATATATGTTGCATAATAATACACAAATTAATGAGAAAAAACATTTAACAAATTGTTTTTTAACTACCTTGAGCTGTAGCTTATGACGATGGTTTTTTCATTGACTTTCAATTCTTCATGTATAGAGTAATGGGTAAGACTCCCGACTGCTAGGCGATAGATTCAGGTATAGGTGTAGGTTCGAAACCCCGTAGGGTTAGAAATTTTATTTGTAATGTAATGTACTTGCACCTGTGTAGTACGAACCTTCAAAATCAAAGTCGGCCCCACATTGTTGTCCAGGGTTGGGCCGACATCATCTTAAAAGATGGCCCATATGTGGGACCAAATATCGGGCCGACTTTGAGAATCCAAAGGCGGTTGACCGTTATCATTTAGCTGGTTGGCCCGACCAGTGGCGCACAAAGTTGGACCGACCGTCCGACGGTTGGCCCGACCGTGGGCCAACGGTCAATTCGCACCTGGGTGATGATTCCTGATTTGTGATCCAAATCAAATTTAATTTCAACAAATAAGAAAACGAAAACTTTCATGTTATTTATTACTTATTTTTACATTCTCATCATAAAGAAAAGGTATTAGTTTTATGTGGAAACTGACTATCGTGGATTTCTTTAAATCTCCACGTTTCAGGACACCCTGAGTCTGAAAAAACAGGTTTCACAATGGTGCCTGTCCGTCTGTCGTCGTAGTTTTCCTTGTTGTCGTCGTTGTTTTCCTTTTTGTCGACGTTGGTGTTTTTGTTGTCGTTATTGACTTTGTTGCCGTTGTCTATATACCAAATAAATTTTGAAAGACTTTTTTTAGGGACCAAAAAGAAGGAACGAGTTCGTTAACCAGCATTTTATGACTCACTGTTCTAGTTTTAACGATACAAAAAAATGATAAATCAAAATTTCCATTTTGCGTTCAAACTATGCAAGATAAGAAAAAAAATAAATGGACAAAAATTGAGCACCTAAAAAAGCTGTATAAATTTCTTATGAATAATTGTTTGCTGGACTCGTAGTTTATGTTTTAATCGTAAAACATAACATTAAGATCTAAAAATTAAAATTTTGGAAAAACGACACAAACTACAACAACAAAAAAAGAATGAACGAATGTTGTTTATTCAAAAAAAGAGTAACAAATGTTATGCTGATCATTTTTTGAAAGAATGCGTAGTTTTTCTTTTGATCGTGAAAAATAACATTGAAAATACAAAAATTACATTTTTGAAAAATGAACACAAGTTAAGAAAACAATAAGAAGACAAAAGTTGTTCACCCTGCGGAGAACTAAAAAATTGTATGTGATCATTTTTTGATGGGACGCGTAGTTTTTCTTTTGAAGGTAGCTTTTGTGTTAATCACAAAAAATAACATTAAAAACGAGAAATTCAATATGTGGAAAAAGGACATAAGATATGAAAAAATGTAATAGACTAATCTTCCGCTCTGATTTTATCATTACTTTCTTCAACTATTATTTTTACTTCTCTGTTCTTATCACTATAATCATTTTCTAGTCTAATAATTCTTTCGTCATCGCTAAGCCCTGCAATGTTCAACTTGTTGGAAAGGTACCCCTTATAAACTGTTAAGTTGTGATTACTAGATCAGATTATTTCAATATCTATGAATAAGTGTTCAATGCACAAATTCAATTGAATGTGATATAGATTTTAGTTTGATTCGTTTCATTGAAGTACATTTTGTTAAAGGCACCTAATTTAGTGAATCCTATTTAAAATGTATTGCTATGGACAATTCCAGTACCATGCCGTATTATCAGGCCAAAGCTGAAAGATAACAATTTTCACATTATTTTTGTCATTTATTGCAATTACTTCGAGCGTACTTGTGTTTTTAAACTCCTAGTTCGCCAGATTCGACAGACCAATAAGCAAGTTTTTAGCTCGGAAAAAAGTCACTGTTCTCGAGTGGCCGGGAAATTCTCCAGATATGAATCTCACCGAGTAAAATTGAAAACGGTATAAACAGTATGCCTCGTCGCATTGAAGCTGCGTATTATCTGTTGAACGGCGGCCATACGAAATACTGATTATAATTAAGAGTAGTTTTTTATTCTAAGAATGCTTAAGTCTAATGTAGATAATCTTTTTTTAAATAAAATGTATTATCAGTAAAACATTTCTTTAAGATTTTACAAAAAAATGTCTCGATATCAATGTTTATCTTAGCTAAGATGATGAAAAAGTAATTGTTCAGCTTTGGCCTAATAATCAGTATTTCGTAGGGCCACCTATAGCTGATAATACAGCTTCAATGCGACGAGGCATATTGTTTAAGGTGATCTCCAAAAAAATCGATCTCAGGTAGAATTGTTTGAAGTCGAGCATCTATTTCGAGTAGAATGTTTTTTTATATGCTAAATTAATTCCACATTTTTCTACCACACTGATGTCGAGATAATGAATGTTTAAGATGATTACTTTAACACAGAATGCATGGGCAATCCACAGGCACTCTCCATATTTTAATGTGTAGTAATAAAACGCGCTGGTAGAGAAATTGAAAGAATGTGTCTGCTTGTGCTGCTTTAAAATACAAATATGTCGGAAAAATAATAAAATCTCTTCGCCACACACTTTTCTAGATAATCGAGTGGAAAACATTGACATTTTAATTATTTTCAAACGCATAAACGTCAAAGATTCGCGATCCGGCAACACTGTCCCCTCTCTCCTGCTCTGCTCGCTGCAGGAACTTGATACACTCACACACACATTTACACACAGTTGGTCAGTGATGGTTAGTTTCAAATTGCGACGTTTCACGATCTACGAATCTGCCGCTGGCATAGGATTGGTGACTATACGTATACACTTATACTACGATTTCTAAGCCAGGAGCGCATTAAGATATTGAGTATGCGGGACTATGAAATTTTTTCAATACAGCATACAACGACAGGCGCCCCACGGGACTCCAATATTTGTACGAGTGTGGGACTCGGAAACTACCTTAAATTTTTCTCTCTATCTCTGGACAATGTTTCGAAGTGTGATTGAGTATCCCAATAAGCTCTTGTTTTGTTGTAGGAACGTGCTTACTGACTTCGGATTCATGAAGTCTCTAACGTTCTCGATGGGATTCATATCTGGAGAATTGCCCGGCCGGACGAGAACAATTACTTTCTTCCAGGCTGAAAGCCTGCTAATTTGTCTGTCGAATCTAGCGAACTAGGAGTCTAAAACACAATTAGGCTCAAAGTACTCACAATAAAAAATAATTTGAAAATGGTAAATTCTTAGCTTTGGCTTAATAATATGGCAAGGCACTGTCAGATGAGAGTCGGAATGAGATGCGTCGTGCGATGTTAAATATTAGAAGCGCTTAGACAACGCTGCTATTAGCAAATAACGCTCAGTCTGCGAACCGTATCACAGTGATCCAGAAATGGATTTTGCGGACGTAATTTTTAGAGGTCATAATTTCTGGTCTATTTTAAAGTTTAAAAAAGGAAAATACTCTGCATAAAACTCCGCATTAATCCCTCGAGGCCGCATTTGAATTTTCATTTCGTTTTAAATGTTATGTTATTAAACAATTTTGAAAAATCAGAGTTTCCAATATATTATTTTATATCTCCGTGTTGTCATTGGCAGCAAGGCTTTGTGAAAAAATTATATTTTCCTGTGATGATACAAAAATACAATGAAATTATTTGTATTATTCATTAATAACAAATATAATTGCTGAAACAAAACAAATTCTCAGCTAAATAATATTACAGTCATTCGCAGCAGGTAGACTTCGTGAAAAAATTAATTTTTTCTATAAAAACACACGAATATAATGCAGTTGTTTATATAATCTGTTAATAACAATGGCTCATACTTATGCCTAACAATATTTTTAATGTGAAATAACATTATGGTGTGTTAAAAGATGATTTTTCATGAAGAGAAAATATTCAATGCTATAAAAGTTCTATGAATGTATATTTGTTTATAAAATTTGTTTATAACAGCGAAATTTCTGCTTCAATCATTCATTCTTATGATATTTGCATCTTTGCATTTTTTTCTATTAATTTCTGTTGTACCTTACTGGATTACATGAAGATGAAAAATAATACATTGGAAAATCTGCTTTTTTCGAATTGTGTAATAACATAACATTTAACACAAAACGAAAATTAAAATTCGGTTCGGAGGGATTGATGCGAAATTTTATGCAGAGCATTACGAATCATCTCCCTATCAATCAAAGTAGCCTCTTGCAGAGTCTGATTCTGCAATTCGTCTAAGCTTTGGGGTTGCGTTAAGTAAACTTTGCTCTTTGAATAACCCAAAAGAAAATAGTCGAGAGGCGTCAGATCAGGAGATCTAGCAGGCCACTCGATTTCACCCCTTCTTCCAATCCACATATGAGGGAACTGAATATCCAAATATGCTCGAACTACCCTACCGTAATGAGCCGCTGCTCCATCCTGCTGGAACCAAATATTTTGAAAATTATCGTCTGTAATCTCCCTTATTCTTGGTACAATTTAGTTTCTGAGAAGCTCTTCATATGCACGGGCACTGAGATTACCATCGATGAAGAATGGGCCTATCAATGTATCATTCAAGAAACCGGCCCAAACATTAATCTTTTGTGGATATTGTATGTGACTCTCCAACATCCAATTAGGATTTGTGTCGGACCAATATCTACAATTTTGCCTGTTAACTTCATCTTTTAAAGTGAAAGCAGCTTCATCTCAAAATACTGTATTGTACAAGAAAAGAGGATCTCTATCAATTCTGTCCATCATAATTTCACAAAATTCAACCCGACGATCAGGATCGTCTTCATTGACCTCTTGTACCAGATGAACTTTGTGAGGATGGAAATTAATGCTTTTTAAAATATTTTCCACTGTCTCAGGAGCAACGTCACGCTCATCACTAGCTCGACGTAAACTAAGGTATGGGTTTTCAACAAATGCTTGGGCTATGTCCATCTGCATCTCCTCAGATCCTACAGATTTTGGCCGACCAGATCTCTGAAGGTCCTTGATAGATCCATGATTCATAAAGCGCCTTACAGTTCTTTCAATTGTTGATTTTAAGACAGGATTTAACCCTTCTCCATTGCGAAAAGTGCGATTAAAAAGCAAACGAACTTGATCATAAGATCGAACCTATGACTTGGGTACATATCTGAACGCAGAATTTTTCGCTCTATCGATTGCAGATGTAAAAAAGGGGGTTTCCATTTAAAAAAACAAATATGACCTTCAAAAAACCATGAAGGCCAACTTCAAGGTCAAAATGAAGGTCAACATTGAATTCCCCATTGAAAAATAATTCAGGAATTGCACTAACCTCTTGGAAAACTTTGTTTATTTCAAATAACCTCTAATTGACCTTGAACGTTACAATTGACCTATGACTTGGGTACGTATCTAAACGTAGAATTTTCCGCTCTATTGATTGCAGATGTAAAAAAAGGGGGTTTCCATTTAAAAAAAAACAAAGTTGACCTTCAAAAAGCCATGAAGGTCAACTTCCAGGTCAAAATGAAGGTCACCATTGAATTCCTCGTTGAAATTTACTTCACGAATGACCTTCACTTTTTTGAAAAATATTTCACCTGAGGAAATATCCAACCGTCCCGGGACTTTTTAGACACCCTGTATAAAACTATTTTTTTTGCAAATGTATTATTATTCTACAACCCCTGCCTCACATTTGCAGACGTATGTATGAACCTATGTTCGTTTCTCTTCTTGCCTTGAAACCCAATGTTTCATTGAGTTCCTGACTGACCAACCTTTCGTTGTTCTTCTCCACATCCGAATCTAAACACGATCTTACCAAGAGTCTCAGACTGTCCAACCTTTCGTTGGTCCAGCTCCACCAAGCATACCCAGTCATTCTTCTTACAACTGTTGAATTGTAATAATATAGATTTATTAAAATGATACATTTTTTAGGGTAGCTGAGAATAAAAATTAATGCAAAATAAAGAACAAATATTAAAGTATTCATGAAAAATAAAATTTGTGCTTTGCTTCGCAATATTTGGATAGGCAGTCCCGGAACGACGTAGAAAATAAATGTCAAATACATTTGATATGTAGAAAAGTTCGCAATTTGGAAAAAAAATGTGTGCCAAGCACAATATATGTGATGAGAATCTGTCAGTTAAAGCCGAAGGAGCTTCAACAAAAGAGAATTCACAATCACCAAATACATTATCGAGCACGAAGCGCGAGACCTAACAGACGCGCGCCCAGGAACGCTTAATCTTGCGAGCGAAGCGAGCCGTGCGATGATAATGTGCCCGCGCAAGCAGACAGATTTTGTTAACCAGTATTAGTAAAAAATTGACCTATTGGTTGAAAAAACGGCATTGGTCCTACTGAAAGTTATGTTAAATTTTTGATAATATTACTTTCATACTTTATCTCTGTATAAATTGCTAACTATAACATTATAATAAATATTAATGAATGTTCTTGGATATATCCAATAGAAAAATACGTTTTTTTATTGCTGAAGTCAAGGACGCACCTGCATATTTATTACTTAGAATAAAACAGAAATTCTGGAAAGTAAATGAGATTACAAGGGGACATTAAATTTTTACAAATGTCAGGATGCTAGCTGTTACATTTCTGCATAATGTGTAATTGTGCAAACACATAAAGTCAGAAAATACGACGTGTCATAAAAATGCCAACGACGCAGAAAGTATAAAGGAGAAGGTGGAATGGTTTCGAGGAAGATTCTAAAAGTAGGAGTAAAGATCAAGATCGTTCTTGACGAATGAAACACAGTTGCTTGTAGCGTTGCGTTGGTGTGATGTCGAATTATAGCAGGGTCGTGCACCCGTCATTTCTACGGTTATCTTGGATTGACCAATTAATGTAGTAACTGAGTTCTGGAAAAACTTGGAAAACTCTATAAACCGCGGCATTTCAAATGGAGATGACTTAAGATCACTTTTATCGACTGAGAGTCTTAAAGTTTTTTTTGCTCGACAAACAAGTCTTTAGAATCTTTTTTTTTTATTCCAATTGCAAGAATTTCACCACAAAGTTTAATCACCAATCTACCATAATAATAAGTACTATATTAAATAAAAATTATTTAAAAAATGACAATTACTTCTTCAGTATGATGAACATGTTTCCAGTTGTAAATAATATTAGACCGAAAGTCTGTCATTTCGGGCTACCCTAATAATTATCTATGAAGGATTTATTATTTTCAGTTACGAAAAACTATAAAATATCTGTCTTCCACTTTATT
Source organism: Andricus quercusramuli (assembly GCA_932178445.1). NCBI lineage: Eukaryota > Metazoa > Arthropoda > Insecta > Hymenoptera > Cynipidae > Andricus > Andricus quercusramuli. The sequence continues at coordinate 52,798 of CAKNXH010064250.1, read as the reverse complement.
TTTGAAACTTCGGTTCCAGGAAAAACTAAATATTGGGAGATCGGATTTTGAGCAAAGATGCATTGACACTATACTGTATTAGCCATAAGTCTTTAAATTTCTTTATTTAGGGAACAGAGGATGCCTACACTTTTAATGTGAAACGAAAAATTAAGTAATTTTAGTGTCAATATTTGATAACCTAATTATTTTGTTTGTACACCCACCCTTTCTTAATTTTTGTATGTGTGAAATTGAGGAAGATTTAGAAAAAATATACTATTTAGATCACTTTTATTCTGTATATAAAACTATTCTTCGATGATTTCGTAAAATAAAAACTGTTTATCGAAAGAAAATAATATCTAGCAAAATAAAATAATTCAATAAAATTCATTTTCTTCAGATGTGAACGTTCTTTTGTACCTAGATGTCAAAAGGCATTAAAGACTGATTTTTCGTTTAATCTAAGAAGATTATCTATTTTGAACTTACCGCTTCTCATATTGTGATGCCTTAATCAGTTTTCTGAATTGAAAATGTTTTAGTTTCAAGTGTAAGTTCTTACTTCGTTTCTCGTGAAAATAGGTCAATTTCTTGTCGCCGAGGTGGACAATAGCGTCTCTCTATACGAGCGAAGGAAGTGAGGTAAAGAAGTTTTGAAACGACGCTCATATACCTATTGCGGAAGGGGCACACAGAATTCTCGTTAAATATATAAAGGAAACGGGAACTGAACATAGAACCTGTATAATTCAAGAGTTTAAGGCGACTATGTGGGCAGATGAACGCAAGTAGCGACTATTACTTCCAGTCTCAGTTACGGACAGTATACTGAGTTCTGGAAGCTCCCACTGGGCACCTCATCTCGTTCGGATCAACCTTTCATTCTTGAGTCTCGTATTTCATCCTTAATATAGGGGAATGCTGCCCACAGTTTTTCTTCGTTTAAAGAGAATCAAAAGGAATATCAACTAAATTACTGCATAAAATGAATTATAATCACTGAATATCTTTGACGCTTTTGTATTGATATGTTTTTAGAAAACATGTATTCGTATGCTTCTTGTACTTGGCATTTTGTATAACGAAATAATTTGTTGATATTTCGCGATGGCAGGTTATTTTAATACATACTTCAAACTAATATTTGAGAAAACAAGTCAGTTCATGTAACAGGCGCGTAAAACAGTTAAAGCAGTTAAAGCAGTCGTAGGCGACCCGAAGGCAAGCCATAGACAAACCTTAAGGTGAGCCGCAGGCAAGTCAACTGCTCCTTCTGCAAAAATCTCTTGCTCTTGAGCCAAAAAAAGTTCACGAGCGCACCCCATACATTATTTTTTCCAGCATTGACGTAATGAAATATAAAAAATAAAAAACTTTTAGCGGAAAAATAAAAAATATCATATATATAATATAATAATATGTAATATGATATATATAATATTGTATATATATATATATATATATGAAGGTATAAAGACCTTATAAGGGAGTTGCAATGGTTATAGTGGGGGAAGTAGGCTGGTTAGGGAGTGTTGGTGGGAGAAGGAGAACAGAAGAGGGGGTGGGAAGATGGAGGCTGAGAGGGAAAGGTATTTTAGAATGAATGGACTGCAGATGAATGAAGTGAGAAGGATGCACGAGGAAGGAAGGAAGGTTTATGACTTGGTAAAGCAAAATGGCATGGAGAGAGAGAAGACAGAGGGGGAAGAGAGAATAAGAGAGTCAAGGTTTAACGGGAACTATATGTGGATTATGCCAAGGACAAGAGCGCAATATTTATGTGAGAAAGGAGAGAAAGGAAGTCAGGAGCTTACAGCGAGGATGAGGTGTGGGTGCATGGAGGGTTTCAATAGGTTCTGGCTCTCACGGGAGGAGAGGACGTGTGAACTGTGTGGAAAGGGGGATGCAAGAGTGAAGCACTGGTTGGAGGAGTGCCTGGAGGTGGAAAGAAGTGAGATAAGCATGGAGGTATTGTTGCATGAAAAGGGGGGAAAAAGGGCAGTAGCATGGGTGAAGGGAGTGTTGGGAAAGATGGAGATGAAGAGAAGGAAGGAGGAAGAGGAATGGAGACGGAAAGATTGTAACTAGGAGAGAAAGTAGATATAAGTAACATGTAAATATTTTGAATAGTAGATAAGTAGTAGGTATTGGAGCGAAAACAGAGGTTGGCAAGCGAGGCAATGCGAAAAAGTAGGGACATGCGTGCGAGGCGAGGCGAAGCGAGGAAGGCAAGGCGATAAAAGCGTGCGACTTAGAGATAAGGAATGGATGGATGTTAGTCTTGAAGGGTTAGTTTTAAGAAAATTTTGTAAGAATGGAAGTGTAAGCAAGTCAATTTTTTAAGGCCAGCAGGCTGAAAAATAAACGTTTATCTATCTATAAAGTTGATTTTGGATAATGTCGGGGCCAGCGAAACGTTTCGCTGGCCCCACCATAGTGTTTGCCGCATAGGAGGTAGTTTTTAGGGGTTGAAGTTGGTTGCATAAATTGCAATAAATCAAGGCAAAAATAATATGCTCATATGAATTTGATTTTGGATAATTTCGGGGCCTGCGAAACGTTTCGCTGGCCCCGCCATGATGTTTTCCGCTTGGGGGGTAGTTTTTAGTGGTTGAAGTTGGTTGCACAAATTTGAACAAATTGAAACGAAAATAATAGGCTCATGTAAAATTGAATTTGGATAATATCGGGGCCAGCGAAACGTTTCGCTCTCCCCGACAGTGTTTTTTTGAGTAGTCAGGTACTTCCGGTGTTGCAAAAATTCTAATGTTGGTTGAAAAAATTTGAACAAGTTCTGCACTAAATATTTGGCCCAAAAAAAGTTCAATTTTCGTGGTTGGTGGGGCCAGCGAAATGGTCCTGCTTCGAAAGCTCGCTCAAGAACTAAACATCTCCAGTCACACACTGAACACTTTAAAGCTGCTGACAATCAAGTAGCATAGCTGACAAAATACGGACTTTATCTGACACAAGGAGGAGAATAGAGAAGAGGGAGAGATTGATCAGGGAGAATCAACAGTTTCTCGCTGACTCATCGCGCCTTCTCAGTGACTATCCTATTTCTATCAAAAATCAGCCCATGCCCAACGAGGCGGAGACTTTTTGAAGAGTGGTATACAAGATCCCGGAAACACTGGAGTTGGGAGAAGATACTAAAAATATCATCCGCTTCAAGAAGCTTTGCGACAATTTCAAGACATCTAAGGAGGAATGTCTATCAATCACTGACTTAGGGAGACGAAGAATTTCACCTCTGCAGGACCAGATTGTATGAAGAACTTCCAGTGGGAGAAGTTTCTTTCTACGTACCGACATATGGCCCGCATCTTCACCTGACTTTAAAAGTTGAAAATGCCCATTCCGCAGTTACTGGTGTTAGGACGCACTACATTTCTACTGAAAAAAAACTTGTCCAAAGAAAAGAATCACTGGCCAGTAACTTGTTTGAACACACTGTATAAAATCTTAACAGCTGTCCTAAACAACAGGATTGTTCGAAGAATTGCGTCTGTGTGGCGAGAAGTGTAAGAACATCGTGGCTCGAAAAAAGGTGTAGCAGGCTGTCGAAAGAACATACTAATTGACAGGTGCGACTGTAAAGACTCTGCAGCCCATTAGCGCGTCCTGTCAAGGGCCTGGAGTGAATTTCGAAAAGCGTTCGATTCAACCTCTCACAGGCTTATCATATGTCTGTTGGGAATTTCAAAGATGCATCCACGCATAGTGAGATGCACAAAGAGATTAATGCCTCTTTGGAAAAATATATTTACTATCTGAACCGGAAGTTATTTTTTGACAACGAACAACGTCACCTTCCAGAGGGACGTCTTTCAGGGCGATACCATGAGCCCTTCGCATTTTTGCATCACACTCCTGAACTCATGTATTTTATATGGATGACCTGAAGATCTCCGCATCTGGTTGAAGCAAACTTCAAACTGCTATAAATATCGTCAATAAGTATACAGAAAAGACTGTGAGGGACTTTGTATTGGAAAAGTACAACTTACATCGTTGAAAATGGCAGAGATTCTCTCCTAAAAATGGTCAGGAACCGCGAGAAGATTGGCAATGGAGAGTTCCTTCACAAAGCCGCGAAGCAAGCGCCCCAGAACTTCGGCCTGTACTTTAACAGCAGAAGTGAGGAAAGTGCAAGACTCCATCTAGATGCTTCACTTCTAAAAGCCGAAGTAAAAAGAAGCAGAGTTCTAAGAATTTCACCAAAAGCTACAGCTTTTTAATTTTTACAGCTACAACTTTTGCTTTCCTCAGATCATCAGTGCGTAATTCAGATACAGAAGCTTTCATTTTTGCATACCATGGCGGTTTCACTTACAACTTAGTATACCGTGAGCGCATCTTATGTCAAGAAGTTTCTAGCGATAGGCACAGCGCGTGTCATGCACACGCTGAGTACCTAGAAGACATATCTACTATCTAGGTGTCCCACCCACGCGGAAAGGAGGTATATCCACAGACACCGAAGAGATAGAGTCAATTATCCAGAACGAGAAGTGCGAAATTTTATGGAACAACAATTTTCGGACAGCAGTCTCCGTTGCACACTCGAGGCCGGACATCGTTCTCCCAGACTTCCAGAAACGAACTATATTCATGATCGAATTCTCTGCTCCATCCGCATATAACATCATTGCGAAGGTGAAGGGAAAAGACGAAATGTATCAAGACCTTAAAAGGGAGCTGCAACGACTGTACCCAAAATATTCGGTTAGACTAATTGTCCTTGTGTTCAGTGTTCTCGGAGGTGTAAAACTATCACTGATTCGTAACCTTAATGCCATATCTGCGTGCCAAAAATATGCCAAGCCAATTGCGAGATGGATGCAGAAAGCTGCCATTCCTGGTTCGCCTGTTTCGTGGGTTTCGCCGGCCTGTCGTCGTAATTTCATTGTATGTTACCGGTTTCCAGTAGAACCGCGATAAATCTCACCCATGGCCACTTCTCAAGACTCAAGGCTTCATTGTTACGAACCAGTGATAGTTTTGCACCTCTGAGAGCACCGACCACAAGAACCATTACTTTAATGGAATATTTTGGGTACAGTCCTTGCAGCTCCCTTTTAAGATCTTGATACCTCTTCTCCTTTTTTTTCTCCTTCAGAGCGATGATGTAGATGGCCAGAGCCGAGGACACTTTTATAGTATGTCTTCTAGGTACTCACCGTGTACATGAGACGCTCTGCACCGATCGCGGGGAACTTTTTGACCTGGAATGTGGTCACGTTATACTAAGGTGAATGTGACATTGTTCTGGCATGCGAAAATGAAATCTTCTGCACCTCAATTAGGTGCTAATGATCTAAGCAAAGCGAAAGTTTGCTCACTCGACAAGGACTGATCTCATACATTTCCGTGAAAGTTTCTGTGCGTTTTTTTGCATTTTCATTCCGTTGGCGGAATTTTTCAAACTCTGCTTTCTTGGCTTCAGCTTTTAGAAGCATGGCATCTGGATGAAGCGATGCACTTTTCTCACGCCTGCTTTACGGCTTTGTAAAGAAACGCTCCTTTGTCAATCATCTCGTGTTTCCTGACCAATTTTGGGATAGGATATCTGCCATGTGGAACAATGTAAGCTATACTCAGAAAAATTTTGTTATGAAGACATTGGAGAATGAGAAGCCTGCGTCTGCCTTGCCTACGTTAGATGTATCATCACAGAACGGATGAATTTATATGCAAGCTCTCAAGCATAAGCATAATCTTTTATGTAGCGATATCAATGGCCGCAAGCTCGTTCTTCGTCCATTAAAACCACCCTAAACGAGTAGAGTAGAACCGGAAGGTAAGCATGTTAGTCGAAGATATCTTGTTCAACGCCGACAGATTTGAAGACCAAATCTGTCGAAGAAGGTGCTCGTACCTGCTCCGAAGAGACTGCTCCACTGGTATTGTGTCCTAATTGAGGCTTTGAGGCACGCCCAGGGTCAAGGTGTCTGACAACACAGCCAAAAGCTCAGGGTCATCGGAAACAACAGTAATTTTTCATTTCTACAGATTAATCGCAGCACACTTGTCCAATCCAAAGTCCATACCCATCTTTCCTGTTTACTCCTTGAGGATATATCAAGCAAGTTCCTGTTTGCTTGCACCTGAAGATCTTCAGGTCATCCACATAAAAAACATGAGTGACCTTGTGCTCGCGATGATCAGTGTTGCCGCAGAGGTGTCGTAAGAGAATTGCGTAGTGTGAGAACTAGATGCAGGATTGTGATGAAAAAGAGCAGAGGACTTATGGTATTGCACTGAAAACCGCTCCTCTGGAAGGTGACGTTGTTCGTTGTCACGCGATAATTCCGAATGAGATAGTAAATCTAGTTTTCTAAAGGGTCATCAAGTTCTCTATGCATCTCACTATGTGTGTATGAATTTTCAAGCTTTCCAACAGACAAATAATAAGTCCATTAGAGTTTATATCGAAAGCTTTCCGGTAGTCAACCCGGGCCATCAACAGGACGCACTGATGGACTGCTGTGTCTTTGCATACCCCCCTGTCAATTAGCAGGTTTTTCGGCAGCCTGCTACAACTTCTTTCAAGCCACGTTGTTCCTACGTCTTTCTCTACACAGGTTCAATTCTTCGAACAATCCTGTTCTGTAGGACACCTGTAAAGATCTCATACAGTGTGCTCAAACGAGTTATTGGCCTGTAATTCTGTGGATTGAGAGAGTCGCCTTCTTTTGATAGGACGATAATGCGCTCTAGCACCAGTCACTGCAGAATGGGCGTTTGCGGCTTTAAATATAAGGTAAACATGCGGGCCAGTTGTTGGTGTACAGAAGTAAACTTCTTCCATCGGAAGTTCTTGATACCATCTGGTCCTGCAGCGGAAAAGTTCTTCGTGCTCCTAAGTGCTTTCTTCACCTCCTCGGCAATGATTAATAGACTTCCTCCTCAGATGTTATGAGGTTGTCGCAAAACTCATTAAAGCAGATAATATTATCAGTATCTTCTTTCAACTCCAGTTTTTTTGGGATCTTGTATACCTCGCTTGAAAAAGTCCCTATTTTGTTGGGCTTGGGTGGATTTTGGACAGAAACAGGGTGATTACAGAAGAGGTGCGATGGGTCAGTGAGAAACTGTTGATTTGCTCTGATCGACCCCTCCCTCTTCTGTATTCGAATCAGACGAAGTTCTCACAGCACCATGAACCTAACAATTGATTATCCAAAGTTCGGACACTTCCGACTTATCCTCACGGAGAAAGGTGTCCATTTCAGCCAGGTCTTAGGGCTCAGGAAGAACCTGAATATTGATGTTTCTTCTTGTCCTGGAATCGCCATCATCTCTGAGAATGCACCTGCTCTCCGCCGTTGGTCCTAATGTCACTTCCTCCTCTTCGTTTCCGGCTTGTTCATTTAGCGGTTGGATTGGGATTGATGCGAAATGTGCGGAAGGACTGCGTGTTTCGGGCACCACAGAGTTGGCATACGCGCCATAAAGCCTCTGTGAGCAGGAATAATGCTGGCTTCGTAACTGTCTAGCAAGGAAAACCTAATGGGATCCCCGGAAACCCTGATTTCATCGACGGAAGCGCTATATGACACCTAAACGCAGGAGAGACCTATACATAACTGGCAGTGCCAGGTATGGATACTCTCCGAAGCAGATGCAAACGTCTCATTCGGCATATTTGGTATCTTGAACTGTCAGTGAGGAACAAAGTATTTGCAACGAACATGCTTGCCATCCCGGTAGTACTCTATTCATTTGGAGTGATTCGATCGAATACCGAATCTTGAATGTATTCACGACAGGATTATTCCGGGTACAGGACATAAAGTCCAAATGGACAAAACCTTGCTCTCAAAATGGTCAGAAGGCACGAAGAAGTAGACAAAGGAGCGTTTCTGTACAAAGAAGCGAAGAGGCTGCAGAAACATTCGGCCTTGTCTTCAATATCAGGTGTGAGCAAAATGCATCAAATCTTATCCATCTCGAGTATTCACTCCTGAAGGCCCGGATTAAGAAAAGACATGAGAAAAACTTCCGCGAACAGCTCCTCGACAATAGGATTCAACTGCGTCTTTCATAGAAATGTAGAGGATCATTTTAAATAATATATATATATATATATATAATTAAAAACAAAGTTAAACAACCACCGCAGGGTACCACTAAGAGCAACTGCCATCTTGAAAAAATGTCAATGGCCCCCAGTAGAACCGCGGTAAAATACACCTATGGCCACGTCTCACATCCGTGAGATGGGTGGTCACAGGGCACGACGAAATCACAACGACAGGCCGGCGAAACCCTCGTGTGTCTTGAGGACACGAAGCGACCCAAGGATGACAGCTTTCTGCATCCATCTCGCAAGAGCCTTGGCATATTTTTGGCACGCGGGTATGGCTTTAAGGTTACGAACCAGCGATAATTTCACACCTCCGAGAGCACCTATCACAAGAACAATCACTCGTACCGAATATTTTGGGTACAGTCGAAGCAGCTCTCTTTTAAGGTCTTGATATCTCTCCTCTTTTTCTTTCTCCTTTGCAGTGATGTTGTATTCGGATGGAGCCGAGAATTCGATCACGAATATAGTTCGTTTCTCGAAGTCTTGGAGAACAATGTCAGGCCTCGAGTGCGCAACGGAGACTGCTGCCCGAAAATCGTAGTTCCAGAAAATCTGGCACTTCTCGTTTCGGACAATTGACTCTATATCCCTTGGAGCGTTCGGCAGGGCAGGGTCGCGACCAACACCGTAAGAGCGACAAAGGTGGTAATAAAGTACTCTTAGGGCCGCATTATGTCTATAGATATACGTTGTTCCTGCGTGGGTCGGACACCCCGATAGTATGTGTTCTAGGTACTCAGCGTGTGCATGACACGCTCTGCACCTATCACTGGGAACTTCTTGACATAAAATGCGGGCGCGGTATGCTAAGGTGGAGATTACACCGTCCTGGCATGCGAAAATAAAGCCCTCTGTACCTGAATTGAGCCCTGATGATTTGAGGAAAGCAAAAGTTTGCTCCTTCGACAAGGACTGTTTTTCTACATTTCTGTGAAAGTTTCCGTGCATTTGCTTGTCGAGTAGCTCTTGGTGAAATTTTCCAACCTCTGCTTTCTTTACTTCGGCTTTTAGACGTGAAGCATCTAGATGGAGTAATGCACTTTCCTCACTTCTGATGTTAAAATTCAGGCCAAGGGTCTCGGCAGCTTGCTCCGCGGCTTTGTAAAGGAACGCCCCTTCGCCAATCATCTCGTGGTTTCTGACCATCTTTAGGAGAGGATCTCTGCCATTGGCAACGATGTAAGCTGTACTCAAAACAATTCGGTTATGAAGACACTGGAGATTCAGAAGTCCGCGTCCGCCTTGCTGGCGTGAAATGTATAATCGCGGAACTGACGAATTGATATGCAAGCTTTTATGCATATGCATGATCTTACGCGTGGTGACATCAAGGGCCTTAAGCTCGTTCTTCGTCCATTGAACCACCCCAAACGAGTAGAGTAGAACCGGGACGGCAAGCATGTTAGTCGCAGATACCTTGTTCAACGCCGACAGATTGGAAGACCAAATCTGTCGAAGAAGATGCTTGTATCTGCTTCGGAGAGACTCCTTCACTGATGTTACGTCCTGAATGCGGCTTTGAGGCACGCCCAGGTATGTATAGGTCTCTCCAGTGTTAAGATGTCTAATAACACTTATATCCACAAGCTCAGGGTCCTTGGGAACGCCAGTAATCTTTCCTTTCTTCAAATGAATTTTGGCACACTTGTCCAAACCAAAGTCCATCCCAATCTCTCCTGTGTAGTTCTTGACGATATTTAAAGCAGTTTGAAGTCTGCTTTTACCAGCGGCATAGATCTTCAGGTCATCCATATAGAATACATGAGTGACCTTATGCTCACGCTGATTAGTGTCGCCACAGATGTATCCAGGAGAATTTCGTAGTGCAAGAGATAGAGGCAAAAGTGTGATGCAAAAAAGCAAAGGGCTCATACCATCCCCTTGAAAGACGCCCCTCTGGAAGGTGACGTTGTTCGTCGTCAGACGATAATTCCTAGATGAGATGGTAAATCTAGTTTTCCAAAGAGGCATCAATCTCTCTATGCATCTCACTATGTGTGGATGTACCTTCAAGCTTTCCAACAGACAGATGATAAGTCTATGAGAGGTTGAATCAAAAGCTTTCCGGTAGTCAATCCAGGCCATTGACAGGACGCGCTGATGGACTGTAGCGTCTTTACAGACACACCTGTCAATCAGCAGGTTCTCTCGACAGCCTGCTACACCTTTTTTCGAGCCACGTTGTTCGTACATCTCTCGCCATACAGGCTCAATTCGTCGAACAATCCTGTTGTTTAGGATAGCTGTAAAAATCTTATACAGTGTGTTCAAACAAGTTATTGGCCTGTAATTCTCTGGTTTGGACAAGTCGCCTTTTTTCGGTAGGAGTATAGTGCGTCCTAACACTAGCCACTGCGGAATGGGCATCTCCGACTTTAAATATGAGGTCAATATGCGGGCCAAATGTTGGTGTGTAGAAGTAAACTTCTTCCACCAAAAGTTCTTGATACAATCTGGTCCAGCACCGGAAAAGTTCTTCGTGCCTCTAAGTGCTTTTTTCACCTCTTCGGCAGTGACTGATGGGCACTCCTCCTCAGATTTTATGAGGCTGTCGCAAAACTCCTTGAAGCGGATGATATTGTCAGTATCTTCCTTTAACTCTAGTGTTTTCGGGATCTTGTACACCTCTCTCCAAAAAGTCTCTACCTCCTTGGGCTTGGGAGGATTTTTTACAAAAACAGGGGGATCACTGAAGAGGCGCGATGGGTCAGCGAGAAACTGTTGATTCTCTCTGATCGATCTCTCCCTCTTCTGTATCCTCCTCCTTGCGTCAGATAACAGCCTTATTTTGTCAACAATATGTTGCTTGATTGTCAGCAGCTTTGACTTGTTTAGTGTGTGATTCAAGGTCCTTAGTTCTTGGGCGAACTTTCGAACCCTTTCCGTGAACGGTCTACCAGATGTTATGTAGTCAATCACACATTGAACACGGGACGCATTCTGTCTTGCCCATCCAATTTTCTTGTTCAGTTGATGCAAGCGTCTTCTTGTCTTTTGATCCATCGTCGGTTTGAGCCTTCGATTTGAATCAGCCAAAGCTCTCGCAGCACCATAAACTGAGCAATTGATGGTCCAGAGGTCGGACTCTTGCGAGATATCTCCACAAAGGGAGGCATCCATTTCAGCCAGATCTTGGGGCTTAAGAGGAACTTGCATGTTGATGTTCCTCCTTGTACTGAAATTGCCATCATCTTCAAGAAGGTGCCTACTTTCTGCGGTTGGTCTTAATGTCGTTTCATCTTCGTCTGCAGCTTGTTCAAGCAGCGGTTGAGGAAGCGCTCCGCGTACATATCCATTTTTGCGGAGGTAGTCGGCTTGATTTCGCAAAGACTGATGCGAAACGTGTTGAAGCTCTGGGTGTTTCTGGCACCACAGAGTATGCATACGCGCCATAAAGCCTCCACGAACAGGGATAATACTGGCATCGTAGCAGTCTAACACATCATTCTTAAGTTGATCCGTCCACTCAATGTGGGCGTTTCGCCGGTTCGTCGTTGTGTTTCCATCTAAATTATTTTCAGCACCCCGAACTCTAGGATGATCGGCATTGTTTGCCGATCCATTGTCGGGTGGTCTGCGCGTTCGATCGTTTTGAACCGCATCTACAACATTTTGGTGGTTTTTTGGTTTCATTGTTGTTCCCACGAGCAGCTAGGGAAAGGGTTCGTCCATCCTTGTAGAGCCCCGCGTGCAAGGATAAGGCTATTACTCTGAGACATCGCCCGATATCCCAG